>JARHVA010002934.1:150000-172500 GCA_037957365.1 Torreya grandis | reverse complement strand
TCATATATATAATGAGAAGAATAGTATTATGAAATGCATGTAGAAATAAGCACACATAGTGATAATATACATAAATGTTAATAATTAGGTATGAAGATAAGTGATCTAAAATGAGTATTAAAAATTCAATATAACTACTTAGAGAGGGATGCATGATATCCATCATGGCATCCAAAATTGGGAGGATGCATGATATCCACCATGGCATCAAAATATGACAAAACAAAGAATCAAACATAATGGCCATGATGCACACTATTGTGAATAACACACCCCATTGAAAGTTTTTTAAATGACGACCTAATTTAAGCTAAAGACTTCATGTTTATGTCTTATTTTGAAGAAATTTAATCCAAGCTATGAGTTATTATCTTAAGTCTAAAGTTGATATTAATATTAATGTTGAACTATTTGCATGAATCCTTGAATTGTAAATATGGAAATGTGGTCTTGATTTGATTCTAGATTATATTAAGTTCACTGAGTGTTTCCTAAGTTGCTCTATCAATTTCATTGATATCTTAATTTAAAAATATGAATGGGTGTTATTTCCTTGTGCATATATTTATATTTTAATTTTATGATGTTCATCTAATTAATATTTTATCTTCATGGACTAAATTGACTAAATTAGTATCTATTAAAGGTGTTTTACTCTTTTCTAGGTCTTATTTTATTCACAAGGAAAATTTGCTAAACCCTGCTTGATCTTTCTCAATTTAAAGAATAACCTTTTTTTTTAATCTTTACTTGGTCTTATTTACACTTAGAATAACCACCAAATTTAAATAATGGATATGAATCTTTATTTCTAAAAGCTAAGTCTTGAGCATATAAGATTGTGCTAGTGTTGATTAGAAAAATAAATAAGCCTTTTGCTGTTTGCTAGCATTTAGGTTCACAAGATTTTTATACATGTATTCGCTTCACATTTCCACACATTTTTTTAAGTAGGTTCTAAGCCTAATTTTAATTTGATCTCCCAAGCATATGGATTAATGAGATTACACCATGTGTTTCCATCTCATTCATCCAAAATAAAATAGTGAAATGGAAAGGTTTTGGATTCCCCTAAGCATATAAATGAGTGAGGACCATCCACATGTAATAATATCACTCATACAAAACCTAAACACAAAGGCATAGTTATCAAAGTTATCCATGTTTTTGGATAAGTGAGGAACATCCACATGTCACAATCCTACTTACCCATAACCTAAATAACAAGCATATTTCCCAAAGTCACTGGAGAATTTAGATAAGTGAGATTATGCCACCTATCACTATCTAATTCACTCACTTACATCAACTCAAATAACTAAGGTATAGAGATCTTGAACATCTGTATAAGTGAGGACTATTTGTGTGTCACAATATCACTCATCTATGACATGCACACAAAGGCATAGTTATTAAATTTTCCTAGGCAACTGAATAAGTAAATACTATCCACATATCTTCATCACATTCAATCACTTCCTATAATTAAAAAAACTAAGGCAAATACTCTATGAGAAATTAAATCAAAAGGATCATACCACCTATCTTAATCTCATTCACTCATTTATATCAATTCCAATGTCTAAGTCCCAAATTACCTTGAGCATTAAGTGAGATCATACCACATGAAATGATATCACTTATTCACATCTTATATGTGCAGACACAATTAAAAAATTATAATGACCATCTATATAAGTGATATCATGCCAAGTGGTAGCATCTCACCCATCTATGAATAATATAAGAAAGGACATATTTTGAATCTTAGTGATCACTTAGATAAGTGAGGATCATCCACATGTCACAATCCCACTCATTCACAACCTATGTATATTGACATATATTTTGAGGCTAGGTGATCACCTAAGGAAGTGGCATTCATCCATATGGTAGCATCCTATTAATTAGAAACATGTAGACATAAAAAAAGATAATATGAATCCCAAAACCAAATGAAGAAGTGATATCATTCCACATGTTGGTATCTCACTTAATCACAAACAAAGGAGACCAAGGTATAAAAACTAAACCCAGAAACTATCTAGAAATATTAGAGAATTCCATGTGTCATTCTCTAAAAAACTTGACATAGACAAAGGAGAGTAAGCCTCAAATGCACAATAAATGGACACATGGAAAGGCAAATGACTCAAATTCTAGAATTAATGACATTGTGCCACATATCTCCTTCTAGAAAAAGTAGGTTCAAGACATGAAATTTGTTCTCAAAATCATTATAGAGAGACATTTGTCATTTGACTAAATAGCTAAAAATAGTGAAAAATCACCATGTGGCCAGTCCTAGAATATTTCATAATTCTATAAATACTAAATAGGTGTGTGGTATCCACATTCCATATAGTAGATAACTATGGAAAAAGTCATCATTTGAAGGCCACCTATAAACCTTGTCAAGATTTATTGAGAGGACAACTTCATTAATCAACTATTGGAAGCTCAATAAGCTTACCAAAATAGTTTGGGAGTGGCCCACCTCTAACATCTTCTTGATGATTTCGTAGTGGTCCCTAAGATTTTGTTCTATCTTATTTATTTTGGGATAAGGAATATTATGACATAATTATGTTCAGCCATTTTAGGCCATGATGGACAAGAGTGGGATCTCATTCCTCTTGGAGGTAGGACCCATCTCTCTCTTACCTATATTATTATGTAGTATGTTTAATAACTCGATGCTATTGCAAATAAATGCTAATTTAGGTTCTCTATGTAAATGTGTATGGTTTTCATGGATTTATTTCACTTTCTTTATACTTTAAATGTATTAATACTAATTCTATAGAATTTTTAACTATGCTTTTTTGCAAGGTTTATGTGTTAATTAGGGTGGGCTTTAGCTATTTTAGTTAAGTTATTTGATTCTTTTCATTTAATTTGTAATTTATGAGTATTTGTATAATTAGATACAATATTTTTTATAATTTATTAATTAAATGAAACCTATAATTAAGCATTTACCATTTCTTCTTAGACTCTTTCATTATGTGATTGAAGTCAGAGCCATCATGAAACTTAACAATAGTGATACAATTATAGTTGAGAAAATTCATAATTCTTGAAGCATTGTTGTTCCATTTATTCATAAATCTCCATTTTCTACCATACCCTCTGTCTATTTTTATGTTTTTTTATTGTCAAGAGATCTCTGTCCCCCTTTTTAGAAACTATGAAGTGAAGCAAAGTAGAGCTTAAAAGTTTAATTAGCTAAAATTAGTTTAGCTAGAAGTTTATAAGTTTTGTGTCAGTGATAAAATTTGTATTGGACCTCTAGTGGTATCTCTTCATCTCTTAAAGATCTATTCCAAACATGTTATTTAATATATCCCAATACATGTGATCATGCCATGGGTTGTCTCAATAATAATCATAAAATAAGAGGATACAAGTCCCCTAATTATTTCCTGAGATCACTTAGTGCATATAATCTAATAGATGCACTGAGATAAATGAGATCTTAGACTGAATAATAGCTAATGTTAGAAGGAGGACACCTATTCTCACTTACTAAAAAATCCTTAAGATACTATCCTATCTGAAAGCAACCTATAGCCTATTGTGAAAATTAATATATCTCAAACTAGTCCTAGGTGATGGACAATATTGCATTTGTAATTATATAGGAGAACCATAACTGCTAGATGGATCTTGAGACCTTTGGTTTCACCTTTTAGCTCACCTTCTTAGTTTATCTTTATCAAACCTCAACCTTAGGCTTCACCTATGGCATGTTTGGCTAGGTCATCCATTTACATTCTTGGAGATGTCCATGACCCACACAAGAACTCAAAAAGGTACCTCCTAATATTTACACTAGGTGTGGGGCCTATCACTAAGGAACATGTATTTAATTGTAGTTTGTTGAATGTAGAGAATGATGATGCTATTTATAGACTGTTCCCATTTAATTTAATGGATATAGCTTATGATTGGTTCCTACACTTTATTAAAAGTTCCATTACAAACTGGGATGAATTCAACAATATATTCCTCATCCAGTTTGGGAAATATATTGACCCAAATATGATGTACCAATAGTTCACTTGTATTAGAATAGATCCCAATGAGCCATTATGAATTTAAATTTTAGGTTATTGAAGATGTACATCTGAATCACTATGATATATAGATTATATTCCTAATTATCCCTTGAAAGGTAAAATAAATTGTTAGACCTTTGGACTACTATGTTCTCACATAGATACCCTTTAGTGGTATACTTTCCACTAGATTATGTTGAATCCATAAAATTAGATAGGTATTTAATCTTTAAGCACTATTGACACTAAATTCTAAACATATAACATAATATTCCTACCTTAAATCCCCTCTTTACCACAAGCTATAATTTACCCATGCCATAACTCATGCTAAAGATAAACCAACTTCCCTTGAGACACATTCTACCTAATTAGCTCATGGGCTTCCTTATCCTAGAAAATAATTAAGTATCACCTCAAGCCCATAGTCAAACATTGGATCTTATTGTTAATGATGTCCAAATCCTACCTTAATAATAGGTTATACATTATATAACAAATGGTATAAAATCTCAATAATGACTTCTTGAGACTCTAGAGACAAGTTGGAAATAATGGTAGTGAGAGTTTGAGAAGAAAATTCAACTACTAGAGATACAACCATCCCTAAAATCATAATTAAAAAACTTGATCCCTTGCCTAATAAGCTTCTTGAGATAAAAATCTATGAGTTATCCTTGATAAATTGGTGTCATATGTACAACCCAACCCAACATGAGGAGTTAAACTATATCTAATTTTGTATTACATTCAATAACTTCTAGAGAGAGATGGAAGAGTATGAGATAATCCAAAACCACCCTAATTATACTAATCTAGTTGATTCTCTTAGTTCCTTAGGGTCCCTAATCATTCCATGGTGTTATGGATGTTAGAATTTCTTATTCAAGAGGATAAAGAACCAAAATAGGCCACCAATGAGTTTCATGCTTTCTATCAATTCCAAATAGGTAACTATGATCTTAGGAATTGAATATAATAACATCCCCTTACTATTTCCACTCCTAATAATGGTCCCACCCCTTGCAATCCAAGATCTTGAAATGATCCTCCACCTATCAAGGCTAAAAATCATAATCCCCCTAAAGAGATATGCCACAAGCAAGACTAGGTGTAACACAATAAAGGACATGAAGAGTATTAAGGAAAAGATAACTTTGCATGAGCTTGACCAGATCATTAATAAAATAAATCTTCTCCTAAATTCCCTCACATAAAAACTAGTTCTACTAAATCCCAAACATATACACACTAACATGCTCATACTCAATAATAAAGATGAATTTCTCCCTTTCTTCCTTATTTTTAGGTTATTTGGAAAGAATCTTCATAGCTATCTAGTTGACTTAAGAGCCTTTAAGAACATCATGTCTATTGGGATTTGTAAAAAATTAGGATTAATACCTATTAAGTCAAATAAAATATTGGTCTAATTGGATAATTCTAAATTTAAGGTGGTAGGTGAGATTTTTAATGTGCATATGTAGTTAAAATATAAGCTCGAGTTCCATCATTTCATAGATATCCATGTGGTGGATATCTTAGAAGCCTACTAGATGTTATCATGTATGGATCAATCTAAGACGTTGAATGGGAATGTGGATATGAAATTATCCCATATATGGTTTCCTTGGAGAGGTTTGTCCAATAAAATCTATGTTGATAGAGAAACTAGGATGAAACACGTGATTATTGAGTACGATTTAGTCAATGAAAGGGTGAACCTAATATCCTATAACATAGGCATCTATAATTTCGTGGTTCTCATTCTAATCAAGGTTATGGAGTAATAATTATCTTGATTGACCCATTAGGTAAACGACACCTAGCTACTTATAAACTAAAATTCCCTTACACGAACAACCTTACAGAATATGAAGCTTGATCCCAGGACTATATTTTGTGTTGAAACTTAGGGTCAAAAAATTGAAAATATTTGGGGATTCTAAATTGGTAGTAAAATAAGTTAGGAGAAAATTATAATGCAAGATATTATATTTGAGGAAATATAAAAATATGGCATGGTATTTAATATGAATGTTCAATGCTTTCAATTTCATCCCCATTTATAGATAATAAAACCAAGTGGTTGGTTCATTGATAACCTCTATTACAAACTTGACACCCCTAGATGACACAAGACTACAAAAAATTTCAATAGAGCTCATCTCATATCCTTCAGTCCCTAATAATATGAATAATTTATATATTATTGAGAATGATCACCACATTATAGAGTTCCTTAATAAATTTAGAGTATTTTAGGCCCAAGTTATAGATGAGGTGGAAAGAGATGGCCTTAAATATGAATACTATGGATGGAATGGCATTATGAACCTAAAAGAGAACCAAGTTCTATAAGGAATGATCTCCCTTGATAATATATTAGCTCTTGAAAGATATATATATGTATATGTGTATATATATATATATATATATATATATATATATATATATATATATATATATATATGAACCTTAAAAACTAGTTCACCTAGATCATAGGTCTAAAATTATTAGTTTGGGATCAGCAAACCAACCCCATGATGTTCATATTGGCCCAGTTTGAACTCTTACTAAGATAGAACAACTTAGAAAATAGGTGCTATAGTATTGAGATACAAATATCTAGGCCTATAGAGATCATAAGGTATTTGACCCAAATGTGATCACACATGCTATCCCACTCAAGAAAAATATAAACCTTTTAGACAGAGGAAATGACCTATGAACCCAATCTTAGAGTTACTTATTCACAAAGAAATTCACAAGCTCTTCTTAGCTAGAATTATTTTCCCAATCCATCACTCTACATGGGTAGCTAAATTGGTGCCCATTCTCATGAAGAGTGAATAAATTAGATTGTGTGTACATTTTAGAAACATAAATCAAGCTTATGACAAGATAACTACCCTTTTCACTTCCTTGATGAGGTAATTTAGATGGTAAGTGGATCTCAAATGATGTCTTTCTTGGATGTATTCTTATGATATAATCAGGTTTTGGTAAGTTGAGGTGCATTTACATACAATATGATTCCATTTGGCTTCATCACTGAGTGATCCACCTTTCAAAGGGCTATGGACTTCAATTTTGAAGATCTGATTGAAAAATGCATAATTATTTACATAGATGACTTGATTGATTTTTTAAAACATATGTTTGATCATATCCACCATCTCCAAAAAATATTTTAAAGGTGCAGAAGGTGTGGTATCTCCCTCAATCCAAAGAAAAGTGTGATCAATTTCAAAAAATGGTAAGTCTTTTACTCATGTCATCACCATGGAGGGTATTCTATCAATCCTCAACATGATGATATAATTTCTAGGATTCATCTTCCTAATAGGAAGAAGGAATTAAAGTCATTCTTTAGTAAAATAAAAAATTTACACAAATTCATATATGGTTTTGTTGAGATCATTAAAACTATGAATGCAATGTTGAAATAAGAAGCAAAGGTGGAGTGTACTACAACTCAAAAATCCTTCCAAAAAATCATGAAAACCATCATGCAAGTACTAGTCTTAATCAACCTAGACTACATAAATTACTTCTACGTCTATTCCTTTATGTCATATCACACCATAACTAATGTCCTCACTCATGAAATAGATGAGGATGAGCACCCAACAACCTTCATGATCACAAACCTAAAGGATGTTGAACTCTATTAATTTATCTTAGATAAACATGATTATGCCCATGTTAAAGTTGTGAATACATTTATAAAATAAATTATTAGAAATAAGGTGCATGTTATTGTCCTAAACCTATCCATAAAGCTAATTTTGGGGTAAAATGAGTTAGGAGAATGCAAAGGTTAGTGGATTGATAAGCTAAAAGAGTATGATCATGAAATAGCACTTCAAATTTGGTTAAAGGCTAAGGTCTCACTTAATTTCTCACTAAAATTTATCCAAGGATCACTATGGTGTAATTGGACGAATCAAAAATGGTCCATTAGGATTGGTATGACCCAATTTTACACTATCTCCTTTAGGATAATCCTCCTCTAGGACTAGACCAAATGTAGAAAAGAGTTATTAGGTTAAAATCATCCCAATACTTTCTAAAGAGAAGACTAATCTACTAAAATAATCTCTCTCTCACACACACACACACACACACACACACACACACACACACACACACACACACACACACACACACACACACACACACACACACACACACACACACAGACATACACATCTTAATCTTAGATGTTTGTCAAAAAATTAAGCTAAAGAAGTCATAGCTAGCTTCCATGAGAAACTAGGTAATGGCCACCCTTCAGGGATTATAACCACTTACAAAATCCTATAAGTTAGGTATTATTGGCCCACTATCTTAAATAATGCACATGCTCATGTATACATATGACATCAATGATATATATTTGTTAATAAGTAAATTCATGAAGTAATGCCCCTTTAGCCTGTGATGGAAGAGCATCCATTTTTCCAATGGGGAATTGACTCCATTAGAGTCATCAACTTAAAATCATTATTTGGCCATAATTTCATACTTATATCCACTAATTACTCCATAATATGGATATAATTAGTGAAAAAATAATATCACATCCAAGGAAGTCATCAAATTCCTTGAGGAAAACATAACCACATGATTTAGTACCCCATAGTCTCTAGTCTACAACAATGAACCTGCATTCTGGTCAATTGAGCTCACTAAATGGGATTATGATAATGACATTACATTTAAGTTATCATAAAAATAATACCCATAAAGTAAAAGTTTGGATAATTAAACCAATAAGAACTTGATCGATGTAATCAATAAATGCACTGAAAAGAAGCCTAGGGACTAGCATTTATTGTTGAAATATGTTCTTTGGGATGACCCTACTAGGTATAAGAAATCTCTTAAAAGTTAACCTTTTATACTGGTAGATGGCTTAGATCTGATTTTCATAATGACCCTCAAGTTTCAAGTTACAAGTTCATGAATTAGTACATGGAAGATAATGGGAAGATAAAGTCAAGGTTGTTGGACATTATCCAGTTAGAGGATGCATGAGAAGAAGCTCTAAAAAACATTAGTAGACATAAGATCATTGTTAAGAGATGGTTTGATAAGAGGGAAAAGGTAAAATACTTATATATATATATATATATATATATATATATATATATATATATATATATATATATATACATACATATATATATATATATATATATATATATATATATATATATATATATATATATACATATATATATATATATATATATATATATATATATATATATATATATATATATATATATATATATATATCAGACCTAGTCTTAGTATGGGATAAATCACATAAGAATAAAGGGAAACATTATAAACTTGCCCCACTCTAAATTGGACCATACCAAATCTATGAGTTGCAAGGGAATAATGCATTTCGATTGAAATGCCTTGAAGGGAATAATCTCCTGTTGTATATGAATGGATAATTCTTAAAGAACTACTTCTCAATTTTTCATTGAAATGTAATATTTTAATAGCCCCTTGATCAAAGAATAGATATGTAAACATTAGTTTAGATTTAGTTAGTTAGGTTTCTTTAGTTGTGTGTTTACTTATGTTCTATTTTAATTTTTGATTTTTATTCCTACTTTACGTTTTTTTTATATAATTTTGTTTACTTTGGGGTTTTCTCTTACTTGACCCATGTTCTCCCTTGCTAATATTTTATTAATTTATCCTTGAACCCTAGAAATGATACCCATATTCTCATGATTCCAAATGATAGGTAGATAAACCAATATGAGAAATATTCTAGTGCCAAACATTTGTTCCCATACCTTCCAATTTTATCACTTCAAAGTTTGCAAGGCACTAAAAATATAATCCTAGAGTTAGAAGGTAGAAGGTGCCCCCATTATTGAATAATGTGATAAGTAAATGAATCCCTCTTGAGACACTGGAAGGATTAGGAGTCATTGATTTAAAATTGAGCAAGTGAATTAATAAAATCTTTATTTTAACAAATGTCATCACAAAACCTAAAATGAACATATTAATCAAGGTGAAATACCTGATCAAGTAAAGTATATTTTTGGTGCAAAGAGATCATTGAGCCATTCTTATATATTATCTATATTAGTCCCCTAAGCCTCCTAGATTAAACTAAATAAACATCAAAATAAAAGGAATTCTAAATTTTAGGAAAAATGCAAGTTTCTTCCTAAGAAAGGGTGCTTTGAGAAATCTCCATCATAGACTTTCTGACTTGGTTAAAAATGGAGCAAGGCCTAGAGTGGGACCAAAGGCATATCTATCAAGGATTTAGACACCTATCTGGTAGTAAATCAATTTTTAAGATTTCCTTTCCTTATAAAAATTATGAAAATAACTACCTTTCAATGAGCTCTAAAGTACCTAATATATCCCAAAATTTACCCAATTGATTCAAAGAAACAAAAAATAATGAATCACTCTTTGCACAAAATGACACTTTGAAGAAGTCAGAGCCTAGTATGTTATTTTTTAAATCAATATTGAGCACTTTATTTTTGTCTAAGTTTATATAAAACTGCTTTAGTTTCTCATTCTCAAAATTCAATAATGGAGGACCATATTCTAGATTCTAAATGTTGGGGTAGTAATTTCCCTATAGTAGTTGCCATTTTTTGTGATCAACACACCCCATTTTCAAATTTTCAAATGAGGACCTACTTTATAAAGATTTAAAGTCCATGTCTTATTTTGAATCAATTTAGTGCAAGCCAAGAGTTATTATCTAAATTCTAAAGTTGAGATTAAGATTGATTTTAAACTATTTTCATGAATCCTTAGCTTCCAAATCTAAGTTTATTTTAATCTAAATGTGGTATTGATTTGATTCTAGATTAACTATTCTAAATGATTGTTACCTTATTTAATATATCAATTTTATTGATATCTTAGTTTAAAAATTTGAATGGGTGTTATTTCTTTGCATAACTATTTGATTTTTGACTATATGACGTTCATCAAATTCAAATTTTGGCTTCATGGATTAACCTAAATAATTGAGTATTTTTCCAAGGTTATTTTATCTTTTTCCCATATTATTTTTTCATAGGGGAAATTTGATAAATCATGATTGATATCACTCAGTGATTTTCATACTTAGTTGTTTGTAAAAAAAATTCCTTGCATAGATATTTACCATGCATCTATTTTACACTTAGAATAGCTATCAAATTTAAAGAGTCGATATGCAATTTGATTTCCATATTCTAAGTCCTACAATTTTGATTTTTAATGGTTAATTAACAAACATATGATATTTTTCTAGGTGTACTCATCTAATTTCTTCATAAGTAATTAAAACACTAAGTATTTTTATATCAGTGAGCATTTGGATTCACAAGAATTAGATGTGTGTCTTCACCTCACTTTTTATAGCTTTTTTGAAGTAGGTTCTAGGTCTATTTTTCATCTGAGCTTTTGAGTATCTCGATTAATGATATTCCAACATGTGTCTTCATCTTGTTCATCCACAATAAATTAGTTAAATGGAAAATTACCAGAGTCCCCCAAGCATTTGGATGAATGAGGGACATCTACACGTCACAATATTGCTCATCTATGACCTACACATAGAGGCACAACTATAAAATTTCCCTAGGAATCCAAATAATTAAGGACCATCCATATGTCATGATACCTATAGCTTAAGTATCAAGCATAGTTCCTAAAGTCACTTTGGCATTTACATAAGCAAGATCATGCCACCTACAAATATTTCATTCACTTACTTCTATCAGGTTAAATGGCTAAGGCACAAAGCTCATGGGCATCTAAATGAGTGAACATCATCCATATGTCATAATATTACTAATTTGTGACCTATACATAGAGGAAAAATTATCAAAGCTCCTTAGGCATCCAAATAAGTGAGGATTGTCCACATGTCTCCATCACATTCACTTGCTTCCCATAGTTAAAAATAGCTAAGGAAAATACTCTCCAAATAGTTGGATCAATTGGATCATGCCACATATCTTCATCTTGTTCAGTATCTTTTATCAGTTACAATGGATAAGTATTGAATTCCCCCAATCATCTAGATAAATGATATCATGCCACATGGCACTGTCTCACTCATTTGTGACTAGTAGGTGCATGAATAGTTATCAAAGTCTAATGACCATCTAAAAATGTGAGATCATGCCAAGTGGTAGCATCTCACTCATTAATTATTAAAAAGGAAAGCACATATTATTAAGCTCAAAAATCATCTAGATAAGTAAAGACCATATAAGTGTCATAATCCTATTAATTTGTAGCCTATGCAAAATGACATGTATTATGAAAATAGGTGATTACCTGGGGAAGTTATAATCACCCATGTGGTAGCATACTATTAACTCATAGTATATAGACATAAAAATAGATAATACAGATCCTAAGACCAAGCAAACAAGTGATATTTTTACACATGTTGGCATATCACTTATCAGTGACCAAATGAGTCTATGGTATAGAAAAGAAACCCATGGCTACACAGAAAGATGAGAGTAGGACACATGCCATAATATAGATAAACTAACATAAATAAAATCTAAAGGACTAATAAGAGAGTATTAGGAAGAGGTTGGAGGTGGGTCATTCCCTAAATATTTTGGAATGTGTCCTTAATTGTTCCTTGAGCTTGATTAGTGCATGTAACCTAATATATTCACCTGGGATAAATGAGATCTAGGACAAAACAACACACATAATTAAATATTTCATGCAAATCACACACTAGAAGGCCAAGGGTTAACATATAAGGGACATGTTCAAATGTCACTCACACATAGATAAATATAGAATGAGGAACTATATCTATACATAAGGATATGTTCAAATGTCCTCACATGCATAGAAACACACACAAGGACATGTTTAAATGTCCTCACACACATAGAAACATATAATGAAGGCATACATCCACACATAATGATAGGTTAAAATGTCCTCAAACCAAGCAAATAATATAAAAAGACCTGAAGTAGGTGTTAGGGATAGCTTAACATTAGTGCTTAATTTTTAATATTTATTTTAAAGTAAATTACTATTTACTAAATAGTAATTACCATATAGTAATTTAGTGGTTAGTTATTAGAATATATTGGTCAATTGAATATTTTTATATGCTATAATAATATTTTACATATAGTTTTGATGGAGATTCAGGTGATTGTTTAGTTTAGAGTTTATAGGGATCTACCATCCCAAATATAGGAAACTCATTTCCTATATATTTGTAATCATTCATATGAATTGATATAGAGAGTGCAAAATAATATTATAATGTTTTTTTAATTATTTAGATGTTTAGCTCTATTATTTTAGTGTTAATCTTGTGTAGACTCTAAATATTCCCATTATTTATTATCAGAGTAGGGATCCTCTGATGGGAGTGTAGGTAGTTGAGAGGGGAAACTAGCATTTTATATTATCCCATATTATGTTTGTGATATTGGTTTTGTAATTTATGTTATACAAGGTACAGTTACACGTGAGAAAGGCTTTGTCCATTCACTACTTGTTACACAAGACTGATAGATTTGAAGAGATGTCTTTTTATTAAAAACAAAGTAATTTGTGCATCTATTTTATGTAACCATAAATCATTTATGGTTTTTCCATAGCTAACATTGGTCTATATATTACCAGACTGCATTCAAATAATATAATTAAAAAAAAAGAGAGTAGAAAATTAATTTGGAATAGTGTTAGGAAAATCATCATATATTTTTTGTTTCTAAAAAAAATAGATGATTCAAATTATTCTATAAAGCTCTTTCAAAGGGGAATAAAACCCAAAAATTATTTGAGAAATTTTTTCAAATACAAAGAGTTGTTTGTAGTTGAAAAGTGACATTTTACATCATTAACAAACTATTTAAATCAATTTTGTCCTACATATTAATGCCTTGATCTATGTTTGAAGTGCCAATCACTTCATCCTCAAATTTATCTTGTTGATATACTACTATTCACATTTGCCAATTATCAATTTTTTTAGATTATGTGGTTTCTATATTGGAGTGCATTAAGGAGATTTCTATTTTTAGCTTTGAATATATGTTTTGATGATTGTTCAATGTCAAAATCTATGGAGTTCATCCCACCAGATATTGATGCTTATATACATGCAAGTCTCACCTCTAAAACATGCAATATCTACAAGGTAACTTGATGTCATTTATATTTTCCTTGTTTAAAAATTTTTTAAAGGAGAAGAATCCATACACATACAAAAATATGAATGCATGGTTTGAACTTTGATGCATTCAATTTATTTTTGAGGGCTTGATATTGTGATTTGTTGTATCATGTGATTTGGGGATCTCTGATTTTGTGCCTATATTTATGAGTATGCCAATAAACTGGGGAGAATAAAGTAGTCAATGAAGGGGCAACTTGAAAAGTGCATGACATTTTCTACTTGATCTTATCACCACATTGCCTACAAATTCTATGTCCATGCCACCAAAAACATGTTTTTTTAAAGTCATTAGTTTAATGAGTCAAGCAAATTTATAAAGTTTGGTTGGTGTATAGGTTTTAGAAAAAGTTATGTCAATTATAGGTTTAGTTTTATATTATTTTCAAAGTGTCAAATTAAGTCTTTGGAAATCATTTCTTAAATTGTATTGTAGATATGGTTTGTTTTATTATTTTAAAAGTAAGGTCATTACTTTTTATAACTTAGATTTAGGATTAAATACTTTGAGTAAAGTATTTATTTTAAGTCTATTGTTAGTTGTAATAAATATATTTGTAATTAAATTTTTTTGTTACAAATCTAATTTTTTTATATAGTTTTATTTTTTAGTCATATTTTGTTTTTATGATGAGAGTATATCCATCCAAAAATGCAAAGTATCAATGTTATTTTTTCAAAAAGTCAAAAATTATTTTTCTATCAATAAAGCATTTTGAGTCATTTTTGTAAAAGAGTATGTCCAAAATTTCAAAGTCTTTATGTCCAAAAAATTAAAGTTGATAAGGTTTGTCATATTTTTCAAAAGTCTTACATCATATAAAGTCAAAATTGTAAAAATTAATATAAAAATTACTTTACGAATGCATTTTCTCTTGTATATGATGTTCACATTATGGCGGGGGGGGGGGGGGGGGGGGGGGGGGGGGGTGGGGGGGGGGGGATTTCTCCTCGACAAAATCATGCATCTAAGCTTCATCAACATTCTTGCTAAGTGAAGTAGCTTCAACAACAAAGGAGGAGGAAATAGAGGCTAGAGGATTCTAGATCCTTTCATCAATCACCAATGATGAGATCTAGAATGATTTGGTGACATATGTAGTGTAGTATTTTATCATATATTTCCATTGTGTGTGTGTGCAAATAAAAACATAAGTAAATTATTTTTTGAGTATTAAAATAAGTGAGCATTCATTTTTGTATTTTCCTTTGAGGTAAAATTAATGATGAGAACTAATATAATGTTGTAGCATTATATAAGGTTGTGGGTTAACCTATAAAACCTTCAAGATGATTTGGTTATTAGTTAATCACATGTAAAACCATCCTTTGTTTGTAGGTTGTTGGTTAACCAAGTGTAAAACCATATATTTTTTGTAGGTTGGTGGTAAAATGAGTGTAAAACCATCTAATGTTTGTAGGTTGGTGGTTAGCCAAGTGAAAAACCATCATGTGAGTTTTTGTGAGAGTTAAAATATAGGATGATGTCTTCCCCATGTTCACCTTAAGGGGGGAATGTTAGGGATAGACTAAGGGGTGAATGTTAGGGCTCACTTTTGTATATTTACTATAAGGTAAATTATTATTTAATGAATAGTAATTATTGTATAGTTAGTATTTAGTTATTAGAATATATTAATCACTTGTATATTAGTATATGTTATAACAATGTTGCACATATAGGTTTGAGGGAGATTTGAGCGATTGTTTAGTTGAGAGTTTGTAAGGATCTACCATCTCAAATATAGGAAACTCATTTCTTATATATTTTTAATCCTTCATATGAATTAATATAGAGAGTGAGAAATAATATTATAATGTGATTTTAATTATTTTGGTGTTTGCCTCTATTATTTTAGTGTTAATCTTGTACAAAATTTGAATATTCCTATTAGTAGGAAAGTAAACATGAAAATCATACATGATATATATAATTGATCAGCATGATCAATTTTTAACAATAGCAAATTTAGTAATTTAGGTAACCATTAAGATATTAGTGTATTAGTAAGTGAGCAATATCAATATATTTAATTTCATATAAATAACTAAGGTTGGGGTTCTACCCTTTAGTTCTAGATTTCCATGTTGTTAAAAGGCTCACATTCACAATTTCACTATTCTTAAATGATTATCTCTTAGTCTAATCCATATCTTTTACTTCATAAAAATATTAAAACCAGATAAACATCCTTCACTATTAGCTTTGTATTCATACCTATTTTTTAGCCTTCTAGACACTACTAGCCATAGAGGGACACTACTATTGATGGTGGGGTCTAGATCTTTATCCAGTGTTCAGTATCCAAAATTAATATAGATATCAAAATGATCAAAACTTGTGGGTCATCTAAATTTTATTATTGAACCCTATTGTGAGATATTTTCAAAATATGTAGTATAAATACAAGTATAAGTGTTCTCATTCTTCATTTGGTAAATACCAAAAAAACACCTGCAAAAGCTAAATTGATCAAATACACAAGCACTCTACTCTACCTTATTTTTCCTTATTTTCATATCAAACATATGAGTAGTCATATTACAAGTCTGAAGCATTCAAATAATATTCCATGAGAGATATTTGTCAAATTACAAGATAGATCACTACATGCATCTTCATATGGTATATTGCACCCTTGTGCACATAGTTTCCCACACATGGGGGAGAACTACATATGTTTTATGCCCATTGATAGAGGGATATTTGGGGTAGCTTTACATTATGTTCCCACTAACCCATTTTTCAGCAAACTCATTGCAAGGGTGTATAAGGGTGAAGAGATAGGGTTTGATCAATCAGTGAAGAGTGACATCTTATATCCCATATCTTAATATACCAACATAGAGGAAATATAAAACCTAAAAAAATAAATTTTGTCACATCCAAATATAGTCATTATTCCATACTAGACACTTTCATCATATTCAAATAATAGCATTGATGGTAGTGGTTAGATATGATGGTAGTGTCCACGGTCATATAATTATAATTTCAAGAATCTAATGAATAATACAAAATATTAATCCTCCATATTTAAAAAAAAATTATAGCCTATATCTACCTTTTTAAAGTAAACCAATTAAGTACCATTATTTATTATTCATCATAATATCTTTCAATATTTATAATTCATTATTTTTTGTAATCTCAGTTGTATAAAATTAGAATATTATTTATCCAGGTTTTCTATTAATGGCTTACTATAGATTAGTTTATCTTACTTGTGTTATAACTACTTATATATTTCTTAACCCTATACACACCTTTATAAAATTTAAGGTTAAACATTTGGTGAACTACACCTCTTTATCTCTTTATTCAAACCCTAGTTTTCCCTAGGGTGTTTAGCCTCCTGAGGATTTTTCTTTCTATTTTTTCATATTTTATTTTATTATCTATATGAAACCTAGGTGTAGCCCTAAATTAGGTTTTGTTTATATTAAACATTAGGATATTCCTCTTTTTACACCTAAAATGTCCCAAACCAATGAAGTATCAAACCTTATGCCTAAAGAAAGTACAAATAATGAAATTAAACAAAATACTAAAGAGGTTATCATAGAAGATGATTTTGATAATGAAAATAATGAATCTAATTCAAATAATTAAAATGAACAAATATGCCAATGGAAAGTACAAAATACTACTATGATTCAAGAGCATATCCATCAAAATGTTGGATATCTTGGTGAGATCCTCAAAACCATATTGGAAACTAAAATTTCAAAAATAATATATGAACAATTAGGTACATCTATTGATCATGATATTAGAGTTATCAGACATCCCCATATTATTTTAATCCTCCCCTTGAGCACATCATCACTACTTATATCTAATGGGGGCACAAGTTATGTATTTACACCATTGATCCCTAAAATAAATCCTACTATTGATACATCCTCCACACAAACCATTACCACTTCAACCCAATTACCAATTTCAATGCCTATATCAACTCAAACCATGGGTACACCTCCTTTGGTGACTTATCAAACTTCAAAAATTTGTAATCAAATGTGCAATATATTGTATCCAAAATTGAACAAAATTATATGAAATCACCTTATTTTATTGATTCAAAATAACTTTTACATAATCCTCTTGCACCTAAAATATATTTTCACACTTTTATAACTAGTTTTGTTGCACCTAAATTCACATTTTATGATGGTAAGAGTGATCCTAAATAACATCTCTAATATTTTTATGGTATGTCCTAATTATGCCTCCAATGATAAAATTTTGACTAAATTATTTCCAAGGATCCTCAATGACTATGATTTAATATGGATCTATGATTTACCACTCCAATTATTGAAAGAACTCTAGAAGATCAATTCATATTACATTTCTCTATTAACATCACTAAAAATATGTCATATGCTCAAATTGAAGAGATAAAACAAGGAACTAATGAACCTATCAATGAATATGTTTTTTGATATAACCCAATGTTTGCTAAAATGACAAATCCAATGTTAGATAAATAACTTCAATACATATTCAAACAAATCTTGATTTACCCATTACATGAGTCCTTTATTTTAAAAAAAATTAAATATTTTGATGACTTATGCCATATTGTTTGACACTATGAAATGAAACTTATTTTCTTGAACAAGGTCAAGTATGTAGTAAACAAACTAATTGCATATAATACAAAGTTTCATATCAAACCAAGATATAAGGTGAAACATACATAACCTAAAAAAATAATGAAAATGTTTAGCATAGTGTCACATCAACCTATTCAGATCATCTTAACTAATGCACCTAAGAGACAATTTACATGATTACCTGAGTCTCTAGATTATTTACTTTATAAGCTTGTGGAGTGTCATCTCATATCTCTCCCTCCATATAGGCTGATATGATTCAACCTCTATCCATATGATATGATGCTAATGCATATTGTAACTATCACTAAGGTCTTAGTTATGCTATGAACATATGTGATACCTTGAAGTATAAAATTAAAGGCCTAATCAATGATTAAAATTACCTTCAATGATCCTTTAAATGATTCGAGTTCACAAATTGGTAACATAATAAAAAAATATTTAACAATATTTTACAAAATCATTCTAAGAAAGATCCAAAAGTGAAAATGGTATAAAATGTGCATCCTCCTCAATCATATTATGGACTCCCATTAGATGGGATTACTCATAATTATACATAAATTATAACTCCTATGATTCAACTATCTTCTATTACATTTGATGATAGTGAAATAGTGGATGATGACTCTAACCTTTACTCATTATCTATTTGATCATACCTTTACCATCAACTTATACATAGTTTTATGATCGATGATAGTGCTAGTGAGAATGTATGTACTATATACACTTAAATTCTACTAATTTAATGTCATAATTAACATTATTTAAAATTGACACACTAACTCAATCACCATCCCAAATTCAAATTTTCCACTAACCTCATTTCCCTCCTTTTTTATGATAATTGATAAATTTATGTTAATTAATTAATCATGCACACATAATTACTAAAAAAAAATTAAAATATGGAATTTTCACCTCATCTAAACATCTTTGACACTTATCTCAACCAAATGTTGAACCATTGAAATTATTCCTTAACTTAATTAACTAATTATTGAGTCACCTTTGAACATTTCAACTACCATGGTAAATCACTCAAATACATTAACCCATTCATTTTTAATCTTTAAAATACCAACTAACTATCCCCCTCTCTCTCTCACATACATGGGAATTAGTCATCATCCATTGAGATGATGACTCAAATATAATTGTTGATAATTATCATTATAAAATAAATCAGGATTTATTCCAACCACCCATTTTCTCACCCAAAAGCCTATAAATTTTAGTTTCATCCATTTTCATAATCCACCTTCAATCTATCAAATTTATCTTACACATCCATTGATAAATCAAGTTTATGCACCCATATGTTACCCAATTTATCTTTGTTTGGTGAATGAATTGCTCATCTATATTTCAAGAAGCAAGAAAAATCATAAGTCATAATGGAGAAGGTGAATATGTATTTTACATGGTTTTTGTAAATATTTAGCTTTATTTTATTTTATTATCTCTATTTGAGGTTTAATTTATATTTATACTTGGGAGTTTGCATTAATTTCATTTCCTAGTTTTATTTAGATTCTAAATTGTTAGCTATCACATTCTAGCATGTCCTATGGGACCTTTCCCATAACTTGTTCATCATAATTGCATTCTTTAAGATTTTTTAGATGTTTATGTTTTGTTTCACGGTGAATTGTTATTTAATATTGGTATGGAAAGTTGTTTTTGTAATTTCAAGTGTATATTTGGAGTTTTCTATGGGTCTGTATATGTTCCTATGAAATGATGATTTCATCTTATGTAATAGCACGTTTGCATAACATTTTATTGGGTTTGAAGAGCATTTCAATAATTTTGTTTTTAGTGGTTTTATGAGTTTTCTTTAACTATTTATAGCTTTCTATTACACTTTTTATAGAAAAAATATCTTGTTAACATCTTGGATTCATCACTTTTATGGTTCTTTGATATTCTATCTTTTTTTTTAGTTTTACTTAGTGATAGTTTCATAACATCCATCAATGGGTTCATCCTATAAAATAGTAGGTTTGGAGAACATTTCATTGGGTTCGATGAAATTTGCATTGGATTCGTCAAACTATTCAATGATTTCATTTTATGTCTTATTTTATAATATTTTCCAACTTTTATCTGTTGTTCCAAGTTATTTTATGTTTTTTAGCTTTCTAACATTTGAATTTTCTTATTTTATCTATTTTTTGACTACTTTTTCTCTGTTTTTATGTCTACATAATAGTGTTTTTATCACTTAAATCAACAATTTAGCATCTTGGAATTTTTGGAAAATATTTTAGTGATTTTGTTCAAACATTTTGGTGGTTTTGTTTAAAATTTTAGTGGTTTTATTTTTTATACCTTTTTTATTTTCTATGTTTTTCACTACATTCTAAATTATTTTACATTTTTTTCATTTTTGTCTCCACGTAACAAAAATTTTATTCTAGAGATTTGTTTTTATGCTTTATCTTTTCTTTTAGTTATCATTTTGGATAACTTGCAAGTTTCTTGGGTTGCCTAACTCCTTGAAAATAAACTAGTAATATTTTTTATATCAGATCACTTACCAAACAATTAAAATTTGAAACCAAAAAATATTATTCATTTCACTTGTTTATTGCTAACATTTTCTTATTTTAATTTTTTATACTAAAATTAGTAATTAAACACATTTTGATTTCATAGTAAGACTTGTTTATGTTATAAATCTTTGTGTATGATCTTTTATTTACATCAAATTGGTGATGATACCTAGAAATAAAAAACAAACATTGTGATTTTGTGTTTCCTATATTTTGCTTACATATTGTCTTTCCTTGGTATCACATTGGTGATGATACCTATAAATTAGAAAAAAGTGTTAATATCTTTATTTTTATTTTTCTAAGGGCTCTATCGACCATGAATTTTATCACCACATGATAGGCCAAACCCCATGTACTGGTGGGGTATACAAATTGAGGATCTGTTATTTCAATTACCTAAGTAGTTATTTGTTTTAAGCACACCATAACATGAGAGGGTTTCATCCTCCAATACTAAGGTTTCAATAATGACCTCAAAGTCTGATTTTTTGACATCAACCTATTGAAATCTTATGGCTGAGTTAGGTACATGGGGACTCAAAAATTTTATGTGCATCTATTAAATCAACTTATTCCATAGTCTTAGGCCTCAACTTACTAAAATTTATATATAGATCATCCCTTAGATAAATATTATATAAACCTTAAACCTTAGGATATCCATTTAGCCATTTTAATTGTAGTGCATCATCAAGTGGTTAGCTCTAGGAGTAACTTCTCAACTTAACCTTAAAATCATGTTAAGTATGATATTGGTATGGTTATACCTACATAGTTCTTTAAAACATTGGGCTGAGACTTTGTAACTGACGAGTCAGTATATCTGAGAGCCTAAAAGTCATTCAATTCCTTTTTCCTATTTTTTATCCCTTTATGTGACTTGCATGTTTCTTTTTTGTTAAAGTAGAGCTTATTTATTCTTATTATTTCTTTTTAACTCCTTGTTAAGACCATATACTTGATTTTTTTATATTTGAAAACCAATTTTAAATTAATTTAAAAATTAAAATCTTAAATCAAGAAA
>JARHVA010002934.1:0-147500 GCA_037957365.1 Torreya grandis | reverse complement strand
ATCCAAGGATTAAAAGATTGTAGTTATTCCAAAAGTAAATAGTTTAAGTTTGAATAAATTTTTCACATGCTTTTGACATTACTATGATAATGGTACCCTTTCCTTTACATTTTTAAACACCAAAGTTTTACAAGTAAAAAGGAAAATAAGATCCTAGAGAACATCTTAAAGATTTTTATATAGCATGTTCAAACATTGATTATATATATTATTATCTATTAAGACTCTTTACACGTAGTCTAGGAGATCAAGCCCTAGAGTGGGTTTTACACTTGCCCAAAGGATCAATCAAAACCTTTGAGGACCTTACCCAAAAAACTATATGTAACTTTTCATATAATTTTTAATCTGAATTAACCATGTTAAACTTATAAAGAAACAAATATCATAATGGAGATACTTTTTCCTCCTTAAAGATATGGTGTGCCTTAATAAATCGCTTCTCATGCTCATCTCCAAAAAATCAACTTATAGCTATCTTTACAAACAATCTTAATTC
Source organism: Torreya grandis (assembly GCA_037957365.1). Taxonomy (NCBI): domain Eukaryota; kingdom Viridiplantae; phylum Streptophyta; class Pinopsida; order Cupressales; family Taxaceae; genus Torreya; species Torreya grandis. Next base: position 147,001 of record JARHVA010002934.1, on the reverse strand, counting down.
AAAATTGGCCTACCAAATACAAATCCATTGTGATACTTACTTTGATGAAATAATTGAAAAATGAGTTAAAATTTAAATAGTTTTAGTTTATAAGAGTGCCATCAAAATATTCAAATAACACAATTTTTATTCAAACTAAAATGAAAAACTAAGTTCTATAAAAAATAAAAAGAACATGATAGGAGAAATTGTAATTGATTTTAAACAAATCCAAAGCTCCAAACCTATCAAATAAATCTTTGTTCCAAGTGTTCAACCTCAATAAGAAAATTGAAAATAAAAATTAATTCCTTTGGGAATGTGATGTAAGTAGACCTCTTCTAGGTTTACCCAACTAGGTCTTTTAGGTATCTTTTAGGCTTTGTAGCCTTATTAAATAGATATGATCAATTAAAATAAGATTATTATGTCTTATTGAGACTCTAAATAGAATTTTTAGTCTCTACTTGATGTTATCTACTTCAATGTAAGTGACCTTTCCTCTTTAGACTTGATTATTTATTACAATCACAAAGTAATCCTCATAGGCCTTTGTAAATAGAGCTATATCTTGTAACTTCACTAGGTCTTAAGCTAGGAATTGGTATCTTTCAACCAAATAGTGTTATTTAACTCTTATTAATGTTTTATAACTCCATATATAATTCAACATTCCTCCTCTATCATTCTTTAATAAGAACACAAACTATGTCTTTTATGCCTTGTAATCAAACCTATAACCCGATCACTTGGATATAATAAGAGGTATATAGGTAAATAAATATTTAAAACACATTTATATATTCATAAAAAACTTTTTTTTATCTCTTTAAAAAATTTCAAACCCTCTTACTCATTCCTTTTGAAGTTATGCTCTCTTTTTGGACTCTCAAATAGGGTTTTTAAACTTCCCAACATGGCTACAATCAGGGGTTTCTTATAACACAGTGTTATCATAAACATGAAATAAATTACATAAAATTATAAACATATTAATATTGAATCATAAAAACTTATATATAATTTTCATAGTCCACTTATGAGATATATATAATTTTGTTCAATAAACCCTAGTTAAGGATTTACATAATCCTCCTAGACCCAAGAGCAAGAACAAAAGGATAATTTAAAATAAAAATCTTGGTAATGGTTATTTTTTTATTGTTTATGATTATAAAACACCACAATAACCTATCATAACCATTTCTTGTGCTTTAATAACCCTTAGTTGTTAAAATCAATCACTATTTTTTTTACTATTATAGTTTGATTGTGTATGCAAACTTGAGAGCCAAACTCTGAGAGAATTTCAAGATTTAAAAACTTTAAAATATTATTTTTGGGTTTATTAAGACCTAAATTTTTTTTACATATTATTTAAATTTATTTTTAGACATAAATCATTCAAAATTACATGAAAACATCCTTTTTCTCTCATATTATTACACTACAACTAGTCTTTACAACTATTACAAATATAGTCAAAATAAGAAGAATAATTTAAATTTTGTTAGTGATTAGTGATTATTTTAACTTGAATTAGGATTTATATAACTTAATTTAACCCAAAAAACATCCTTAATATATAATATTCACAAAATTACATGGAAACCATCTCTATTTCAAACTATGTCATTCAACACTATAACTATAAACCTTTAAAGTTTGATATTATCATGAGAATGTAAAAAAATATCAAAGAACATACGATACACATAAATCACATTCAAATTTTTATAAAAATTCAAAAAATATAATAACTTAAATCTTATTTATTCATACATGCTTAAAAAACTTACATATATTCCCTCATAGACTGCCAAAGATTACTTTCAAAGATTTAGAGACCTACCCTTAATTGCCACTTTATTCTCTCCTTCATTCTTATTATGTTTCTTGAATTCTTTCATTAATGATTCAATACTTATAACCAAGTTTATAAACTTGGTTCATTCTAGATACGTGTGCCTTAATTTGCTTAACAACTTAAGACTCCTCTAAAACATACTTGATTTAGTATTCATCTTATGTTATAGACCTTCTAGTTGGGTTTAAAGATAAATTTAAGATGAATTAAGAAATTAAAATAATTAAATACACATTTTATAACATGTTATCACCTATAAATACATAATCATGACCATAGATAAGCTTACAAAATGGGAAAACACTCTCATTTGACACTTATAAATTCAAATATTTGAATTCCTATTTTGGTGGGAAAACTCAAAATCATGCTAGAATGACATAATTTTTGAAGTGTAGCTATTATAATACCTATAACATGACCTTATAATTCCACACATAACCAAAATTGATTTATCAAACCAAAAATTAAATATATTTGATGATGTTCCTACATCATACTCCTCAGGTGGGAAAATTTTGAGCCCTAACTCAAATTAAGCTTTGATTTATTTTTTCTTTTCTTCTAGTTTTGTTGTACATGTATTATTTAATTTTTTTCACTCTTCTCTTTCCATCTAATATTTTTTTATGGATTTAATTTTTTTCCCCATCTTCTTTGTGGTTTTATCCTCCAAGATAAGGATGTATTCTCTTAAAACTTGTATATTCTTTACTTGACCTCTTTTAAGATCTTCTTTCTCTGTGAGTTTTATCTCTTCAACTAATAAACCTGAAAATACAAAACTTATCAAAGTATTAGATATATAATATAGATACCTTTGGGTCTCATAAAGTGCCTCTTTTAACCATACTTGTCCTTCCAACCTACAATCTGATTTATCAACTATTTTATCTTCTTTCTCTTTTTCACTTTTTATCCTTCCAAGCACTAGCTCAAGTGTCTCTTCATCATAATCCACTACTTCCTTCTCTAAGACATGTTTTAATTCTTATATTTTAGCCTCTAAATATTTTTATCTCACATAGACAAACTAATCATTATATTTCAAATCATGTGTCCTTTCCATGGACACTTCTTCCTTCAAATACTCATTATTTTTCAAGCCTTAAATGACATTTATCAGTTGGTATTCCTCTTCTACATCATCTTATTCATATATAAACTTGAGCTCTACATCTTTCTTCACATCATGCACCTATTCTTTGTCACCTTCATCTCTCTTGATTCTAATTTCATCCTATTATTTGAGTATCATTGTTTTCTCTTTTTCTTTATGTTGTACTTCTATAACCAACTATCTATGGTTAATTATTGACTTTTCTGCCTTGTTCTTTTAAAAATTTAAGCCCTCAAATTATTGCCTCTTTTCATCAACCTACATAAATGCAATCACATAGTTAGATATATTGTTAGAATAAAATATTTGAAGCCTAATTCCTCTTCAAGTTCCTCCTTAGGTTGCCTTTATATCATCCTTTTCAAATTTCTAATTTCTTGTTTCCTCTTTTTTCTATCTATAATTTTATTGATTGGACATTTGACCATCTTTATGAGTATAAACCCATGTATTGATTGACATTGGATCTTTTCTTCCAATCCTTGTATTAAATTAGATAAATTATACTTCATCTCATCTATCTATTTCTGAATCTCCTCTTGTTTCCTCACCTCACTATTCCTCTTTATTTGGTTCTTCTTTATTTTCATTCCTTCCATTTTTTCTACTTTTTGTGCCTCACCCAAAGTCTATACTTGGTATTTTAACACTTACAAGTCTATTTCACCTTGGATTTCTTCCTCTTAATCCTGAATGGGATATATGATTGTTACCTTCATTCTCTTCAAGTTTCAATAATCCTTTTCAACTTATATATATCTTTCACTTATGAAACTATTCCTAAGAGCTTCTACTAATCTCTAATACCATCTGATGTAAGTAGACATCTTATAGGTCTAACCAACTAGGTTTTCTATGTCTTTTTTTAGGCTTTAAATCCTCCTTGAATGGTTATAATCAATTCAAATAAAATTATTATGTATTCTTGAGAGTATTAAGAGAATTTTTATTCTCTACTTTATAATATCCACTTTAATGTAACTAACATTTCCTCTTTAGACTTGATTCTATCTTACAATCACAAAATAATCCTTTTAGGCCTTTGTAACTAGACATATATCTTGGAACTTATTCACTAGGTCTTAACCTTGAAATTGGTCTCTGTATACCTAAAAATGGTTATTTCACTCTTAATAATGTTTTATAACTCCATATACAACTTCAACCTTCTTCCTTTATCATTATTTAATAACAACACAAAATTTGTCTTTTAGGCCTTGTAAACTGATCACTTGGTTATAATAAGAGATTTAGAGGTCAATAACTCTTAAAAACACATTTAAATATTCATACACAAATGTTTTTATATCCTTAAAAAAAAATTTAACCCTCTTACTCCTTTTGAAGTTATACTCTCTTTTTGGACTCTCAAATAGGGTTTTTAAGCCTCCCAATAGGTCTGTAGTTAAGGGTCTCTTATACTAAAGCGATATACTCACATTGAAATAAATTTTAATAACCTTATAAACATAATATTATTTCATTATAAAAAATTATATACAATTCTCACATTTCACTTATGAGATATAGAGAATTTTGTTTAATAAACACTAGTTAAGGGTTTACATAATCCTCCTAGACCCCAGATCAAGAATAAAAGGATAATTTAAATTTAAAAACCTATTAATGGTTATTTTTTAGTTTTTAGTGTTATCACACACCATTATAGCTTATTATAACCCTTTATTTTTCTTTAATAACCCTTAATTGCTAAAATACATCAATTTTTTTGTTATTATAGTTCAACTGTGTATGCAGACCTACGAGCCAAACATTGAGAGAATTTAAATATTTAAAAAATTTAAAAGGTTATTTTTGGATTTTTTAAAATTTATTTTTTCCTATTCTTTAAATTTATCTATATACTTAAGTCATTCAAAATTATGTGAAAACATCTTTTTTCTCTCAAACTATTACTATATAGCTAGTCTTCTCAATTGGTATATATAGAGACTAAAAATAAGAAGAAGAATTTAACTTTTTTTGTTTATTAGTGATTATTTTCACTTATATTAGTACCTATATAACTTATTTTAACTCAAATAATCATCCTTAAGGCATACTACTCACAAGAGTATGTGGAAAACATCTATATTTTAGCATGTGTCATTCAACACTCTAATTAAAGACCTTTATGAGTCTAAGGTATTATCATCTTAGAAAATTTATATACATAATCATGACCATATATAAGTTCACAAAATTACAAAACACTCTCATTTAAAATTTATCAATTTAAATAGATGAATTTCCATTTTGGAGGGAAAACTCAAAACCATGCTAGAATGACATATTTTTGAAATTCTAACTATTATATTACCTCTAATATGACCTTATAATACCACACATAACCAAAATTTAATTATAAAACCAAAATTTATATTGACTTGATGATGCTCCTACATCAAAATTCCATATGATGTATTCTTTTGAAAGTTGGTAGTCATAAACATGATCATCTTTCCCCATACCAAACCTTTTGATGAGAATGTTCCAAAATCTAAGTGGTGAAAAGATAAGGAACATTTTGTCTATTAAAAAATCAAATGTCATTATATATACCATTGCATGAGACTCAAACACTATATCCAAGATCTTATTGACAATGGTGACATAGTACTAGAGGAAGATGCATCAACTTCCAACAAATCAAAAACTAGGGATATATCAAGATCCCTTCCCAAAACATGAGAAAAGGTGTAATAATAAAAAGCAAATGAATAATTTCAATCAAAATAATCAGCCCTTTTATTTTATAATCAATCACATTGATTATATGAATCATGTTTATTTTATTACAGTTAACTCCCAATATTGCACCATCACAATGAGGTGTGTAAATATTACCATTCCAAGTGTCCCATTGTCTACTCTCAAATAAAAATATAACATCATAAAACAACTTGAGAAAATACCAACCCAAATTTCCATTTTGTACCTTCTCAAGATGACTCCCACTTATGAGTACATTTTTCATAAAATCTTACAAGAATCCACATCTATAAAAAGTATCAACCCATCTAACTTCCAAGCACTAATATGACACTTTTCCTCCAAAAATCAAGTGACTTTATACCATTTATAAATTTCACTCATGGGTTCATCCCATAATTTTCCATTATACATAAAAGTCTTAATTTCTAAGCATAAAGTAAAAATCATGTTTATAGACAATGGGCTAGGGTTAAATATATGTATGTTAAGTTTTATAAATAATTTTAGAAATTATATGAATTCAATAGAGAATAATACCATTACTACAAAGGCATATTATAATAATGAACATCATTCTATGGTAGCTATCTATCTTCCACTTATAGTGTGGCATGTCATTCAATAAACCCTCATTCATGTTCTTAATCTACATCTCCCATACAACCTAATACTCAATCATCTATGGATTGATGCCATGAATGGCATTCCATCCACCCTTTATCAAATTTTAAATTTTTCTCATGATGATATCAAATTTATGATTCTAGGTGACCCTCAACCATTTCGATATTGCAAACTATCAAAATGGAGATATCAAAATTCCAATTATTCACCATTACCAAAGATACCTATTACCCTATCGAGGAGTCACAAAATATTTACACTTATAACCATTCTAATGAGTTACTCTACATACACTAATCAACCATATACATCTACATCTAAGCCCACATGTCCACTATCTATATTTTCCATTATGGATGCAAGTATGGGAGAATATGAAATTCATGATTCCCATTTTCTATGAAAAATCATAAGTCCCCAAATAATCATGGTAGGCCCCATCATATAAAATAAATACACATGGTTTGTAATATTGGTAAAACTTATTTCCTATAATTTAGGTTCCTTATTGAAGAACAAATTGAAGATTCAAAATCCTCTTGGCTCTATACTGATTAATTAACTACATGTTTGCAAATAAATCAATATCATATACCTAAATCCATTATGTGTAATATCATGAATTTTAAAATAAAAGGTTTTTGTCTCCATGAAAAAGGTCTCATCAAACTTATAACTTCCACAACACATGAATAATTTCAAGGTATTAGATATAAACCACTTAGTGTGATCATATGTAATTATGATAGTGACTATTCTTCCACATCTGATGAAGCCTCTCTAGACATTGAAACTAGTTCAATTTATATCCATTTTTAAGAATTATCCATCACTAACCTATGTCATGATAACATCATTTTGGCCCTGAAAATAACATTTCCACAACTTATCCTATGGTACCAACAACAACCAGCCTCACTTGATCATTTTTAGAATGATGAGACCTATCTAAAATTTTAAAAATTAGAGATCATATACCAATAGGAAATTATAATAAGAGTTTTTTAGTTCAATTGGATAATTTTTGCATAATTTAGAGAGCTTAAAATTTCTACTCATCCTCACCATAATGTAAATAATATAGTTTTGTTAATAGAAATATCAAATGATGAAACTCAAAATTTACAAAATATTGATGAAGACATTTCCAGTCAATAAGACCTTGAGGATGAGCTTGTATACACAATATTTTTAAATTTTATTCAATTACTAATGCTTTACATCTTGCAGGAAATCATTAAGACTTAATCTCTCTAAGTGTGTGCCCTAAGGGGTGCATTAGGAAAGGGGTGGGTAAACCTTTGGTGCTTCACAGGATTGTTGTCCCTTTTTGCGACATTATTACCAATCCAACTAGTTCCTAAAACATTTCCCTAAGTTATTTCTCCTCCCTTGCATAGTCTTATAGTATTTTTCATATTTATATCTTTCATATCCTTGTTTGGTACCCTTTTGATCTATTAGACATACTAGGTCAACCTAATATAGTTTGTGGACCTTTTCTTTCTTTTTGGTTTGTTAGCCTCCTAGTCGACCTAACACAGATCTAGTGAGTTAGCCCAAAAATGTGCTAGGTCGATTGGGTTGAACTAGCATAAATAACATATCCAAATGATTTTAGGGTAAGTTCCACCCATAAATACAAGGTTATTTTATTCATTATTAAAATATTTAATCAAGAGTTATTATTTGTTCATGCTTCTTCACAATTTTCTCTTCCACCATTCTACTTGAGGAGACTTAGTTTAGGTTTTTTATTTTGAAGAATCTAGTCTTGTGGATAGGTTTTGGATGATTTGGCCTAATAAAGTGATCCTTATGAACCACAAAAACCTCTTGTGAAGCTCATTTGTCCAAGGGAGAGATTGAGTCTCAATGGGTTCACATTTAGGTAAGTATATTCTAACTTTGTTTTCCTCTCTTTTAGTAGATAGAAATGGCATACGTGTTGGCTCAAGTAATATTACTCTTCATATCCCATGTATTAGGGTGTTACTCATACTTAGTCTATTTTAGGTTACATATACATGTTTTGATTGCTTTGATTTACTAACCCTTGCTTTGTACCAAAAGATTTGGTGCACACTAGATTAGATTTAATTTTTTTGTTATTAAATTAGTGAAATATTAAATCATAAGACTCTTTTAGGGTTGTTATGTGATTGTGCTATACTATAGGCTTTGTAACCCTTATCATATGGTGTGTTGAGATAAATTATCCCCTAATTAGTTATAGTGGATCCTCATATTGGTCATGCTCCCACTTAATAATTGTATGCCCCCCAATCAGAAGTGTAGGTGTGATCTATTCCATCCGATCTAAGATTGATTTATGGACATGATGAATTTTTGATTGCATACATTCTAATGAACCTGACATGAATCAAAACCTTGCAAGATTTTTTTAACTTATTTCATTTCTATTCATCATTATTTTTATCATATCTTTACTATGTTGGATCGACCCTATCGACCCAATTTATTTATCTCTATGCACAAGTTTACAGGAACAAGTAACTGGCTCAACCAACTCAACCTAGTATAGGTTTTAGAACTTACATAACTCTATTTAAATAACTAGATCAACTAGCTTGACCTAGTACAAGTATTTTCTAGTTTCTAGACTTCCAGTCTAGCCTACTAGGTTGATCTAGTGCATTTTTAGCACTTCTTTAGCAAGTTTTTGTATTACTTGATTGACCAGCTTGACCTCGTTTACAAGTTTTTGATAGTTTTCTCTAAGTTTATTTATCAACAATATTCTCCTTTTCATCTTTAAACCATTTAGGTTAGTTTCTATTTCTCTATATATTTCTATTTCTATACTTTCCTTTCATAGTTTACAGTCTTTAAAACTACCCCTACACGGTCAACTAGGTCGACCTTGTAGACCTAGTTCTACATTTTATGTTTTCTAAAATAACTAGGTCAACCTGACCAACCTAGTTCACTTTCAGACTTTACTTTCATAGTATTAGTTTTACCCTATCAACCTTGTTTCATATGATTGTCCATATATTTTCTCAACTATACTTTATTTCAAAGTTGGAATAAACCATATATGTTAATCACATATTTATTTTCAATTGTTTGCATGATTAGAATAGTTCACATAGTCTAATTAAGGTATTTTCAATTAATCACTTAGTTTAACTATTTCTATTTTATGCACACATGGACAAACCACATAAAACATTAACAAGAATTTAAACATTTGACTACCCAAGCCAACCTACTTGGATTTCATCACAAAGGGAGAAGTTGACTTGATGCTCTAGTCAAGTATAAAGTATGGTTACTAGTATATTTTGGCTAAGCACCTATTACCCTTATTTGTTTTATGTGTGAAGTGAAGGGGTAAGCCCCAATACCAATCCTATGTCATTACCACTATAGTCCCTTTCATCCTAAACTTACTTGAAACCATCCTTAGACTGCCATCTAATACCTTGCTTATAGCCAATCTCCCTTTACACTTAAAATCATTCTTAATAATCTAATCAACTTTCTAGGTTGACCAAGTAGATAGCTTTACTTTCAAATTTATTTTCTTTCTCTTTGATCAATTATGTGTGCAAAATCTTTTATTAGCTAGTGTTAGTGAAAGATGTTACTTTATGTGCATCAATTGGATTGGCCAGTGTCAATTCATTTTATTATGTGTTTCCATTTTGCACTTACTTTCTTAGATTAGCTACAAATTATCTTGTTTTATTTCCAATCTTATTATCAATATTTTCCTCTTTCATATTCATTGTACTAGGTCAACCTGGTTGACCCTATACTTTTTTTGGCTTTTATGCACTATACTAGATCAACCTGGTCAACCTAGTACAGTCTAAAAGTCTTGTTTCCTATACTACATTGATCTAGTTGACATAGTTTTATTTCTTTATTTTCCTATTTTTCAATCTAATTTCCAATTTCTCTAGTTTTAAATCTTGTTCATCTCTCTTTAGTCAGAATGAGGTCTCTTATCAGAATATTTTTGGACAACCTAAATCCATTTAGATAATATATGGGATGTTCATTCCTTCCCTTCTTTTCCTCCTAAGAGAAACATCACTCTTGGGGAACTTCTTCTCCTCCTTCATCTATGAATTGTAACATGGTGCAAATAAAAACTCAAGATGAAGTTGATGGATCTAATACTTTCCATACTTATCAATACACTTCTCAAAATCTCCAAACCAATGTGGGAGTGATTGATACAAATCTCTTTAACAATCCCACTAATAACCCTCTTTATATTAACCCTCCTCATAACACTAATTTGGGGAGGGATCCAACTAACACTAACTCACCTCCTGATACAACCCAACGCTTAGCTCAAGTCATTCAACAAATGAACATCATGTAAAAATATAATACCAACCAAATGATGCAAATTTAACAATATTTATTAAATGTAAATAATCAACCTCCAACTATTAATCCTCAAGCTAATCCTAATTATATTCCTCCACCTCTTAGGGATGCCTTGGGTAATGTTATTCCTCAACCCATAATAAATAACAAGATGTTTCAAGCCTTTCAAAATAAGCCTTTAGCTCCCTTAATTGTATCTATTGATAATTGTAACATAACTCTAACTATCAAATATGATGGGACTAAAGACCTTGATTAATTCCTTAAAGCCTTTAGCAACCTTTACAACGAGTGGATCCAAACTAATACATTTGTCACAACTAAACTATTAGTCAAAAATTTCACTAGTGATGTATTAGATTGGTATAATCAACTTCCTTAAAATTCTATTTGGTAGCTTGAATATTTGGTCAATCCTTTGGTTAAAGAGTTTCAACATAATGATCTTGAAAATTATCTTAGTCACTTCATAAATGCTAAACAATCTCCTAATGAATCAACTCACGACTTTATTAAAAAATGGATCCTTTAGCTCATAATGTTGATCATAATATGACTGATAATAATTTATTCAAACTCTTTATTATTATTCTTACTTCCACTCTTCAATACAAGGTTTGAACCTTTGCTCCTCAAACTCTTAATGAAACTCTTGAGAAAGATAAGCATCAATAATTACTTATGAAGCAATTCAAACCCAATCATAAACTTTTTAAAGGCTCTTTTCAAACATCTAATGCTATCATTAGTAATACTTCCTAAGCCAAACTTATATTTACCAAATCTGATGTTCCTTTACCATCTCATACACCTCTTTTAGTTTAATAAATGAAACAATTTTTACCACCCTTGAAACCTTTCATTTATCCAAATGCTCTTCCTAAGTGGTATGATCCTAATTTATTCTGTTGGTTCAATGTCAAAATTGGGCATTCTCATGAATCTTGTAAGGGGATCACTAAGTGTATTATTTCTTATATTCTTGGTGACTCATTCAACATGAGTCTATGATCAAACTTCATCATCAAGAGTATGTTATCACATCTCAAAAGTGATAAAACATTAAATCCTCTACTTCTAATAATCCAAAATCTTCTTTAAACAAGGATTAATCAAATGTCAAGGATGTTTGTGACATTGATTTTGACTATGACCTATATCATAATAACTCCCAATATGTCAAAACTATTAAGGTTAATTATCATTATAAACTAGCTCACAAAGATCCTATTATCAAGCCTAAGAAACCATATTTAGAAGAACAATTACTTAAAGATACCACTACATCATGATGATTTGAAAGCACCTAAGGAACAACTTCCTCCTTCTAATATTCCCATCACATCTATACCTACTAAATATAATTTACTTTCTAAACCTCATGCTGGTTATTCTAAATCACATTGGAATTTTCTTGAAAAACTTAACTCTATGCCTTATAAGATTCCTTTTATGGAGTTGGTTTACATTTCATCTTATCATTTTAAATTTCTTATGTAAAAACTTTAAGAAATTGAAGATCCATCTTCCATAGATGAAGAACTTCCTTCTACCAATTCTCAACCCACTAATGTCAATACCATTGTGACTATGTATCTTTCTTTCAAGCCTTCCATTGAATTTCTTGAAGAGGACATGATCAATGATGAAATTATTTTTTGTGTCGATGATCTGCCTCTCTTTATCAAAGTAGCCATTAATACCACCCTTATCCAAAAATTTCTATTTGATGAAGGTTCTAGTTTTAATATCATATCATTATGGCTCATTCAATAACTTGGTTATAAAAAATATCATCTTAAACAAACCCATATTACTTGACATGGCTTTGACAAGACTAATCAAAATCCACTTGGATACATTTGGCTTCTATTGACCATTGGACCTAAGACTATTAAAACCAATCTTATGGTCTTTGATCTTCCTTTATCTTATAACATTATCCTTGGTCATCTATGGACTCATTGGATGAGGGCCATCACCTATTCTGGTAGTCAGTGTATTAAATCTCACATAATGGAAAACATTACAAAAATGAAGCTAATCCCAACCCATGGAGTATATAGCTTCACAATCCTAAGCCTCACTGTTGAATTCTTATAATTTCTAAAATTAATAGTGTTCCTTTACCTGAGTTCATCAACATGAATCCTGATCTTCAAGTTACTCTTGTGGATTCTAATGATGATGAGCCCAATGAGTTGTAACACACTTGTAATACTAAAAAGCTACCTCTATATATTACAAATTGGCTTCCTTCTTCTCTCTTACCCTGAGATTGTATTATTCCTATCATGGATGAGATTATTGATTTTACCCTTCCATGCAATGATCTAGAGACATCTGTACCTAAATATTCCTTCACTTGCAATGATTTTAGAGTAGATTAATTATTCCAAGATCTTCTCACCATGTCCCTTCATACATATAGCAATACTGGGATTTCACCTTTTGAAACTCCCCTCGATTCTCAAGCATGCATAATTTGTCTAATATATGATGGTAGTTATATCATGACCCAAGCTCACTCTATATACTTAGATGTCTAGCACTATCAAAATATTTTATCCCAAATTCATACCTTCAATTAGGATGTAAATACCATATCTACACATCATAAATTAGATCCTAAGGGTCATGTACCTCCTACCAATTCTCCACTTCAATATTCCTTGGGAGGTAAACCAACTTATACCTTTCAAACCTATAGATGATACATATTCTCTACCTCTTATGGATCTTATACTTTATTTAGATATTTCTCCCATCATTAAATCTATCAAGACTCCCATCTATTCAAATCCATCCTCTTTATCTACTTCCAAAATTACACTAGATGACAAGGCAACCAATGTCTGTTAGATTCATTCTGAATATGATCACCATGGCAATAAAATTATATATATTGAAGTAGATGTTGAATATTATGGCCCTCTTCCTACCTTGCCTAGTGACAATTATTCTTGAGTTAATTCATGCTTGAGAACCTCAACTTCCTTGGAAATATAATAAACTTAGAAATTTTGAGAATAAAATTCCTTTCTTTAACAACTTTATCACTAGCATTGATCCTAAAACAAATCCAATTTCATCCTTACCTAACACACTTTACCATTTTAAACATGCAATGCCATGTTTATTGAAGAAACCACTCATATCGAATATGGTACCCCATCTTCTCCTCAATGAATCATAATTTCTTGAGAACTCTCACCATCTAAACATGACAACTTTAGCTTATTATTTGATAAATATCAAGAGGCATTCACTTGGTCCTACCAAGACATGCTTGGCATTGAACCTAGTATTTTGGTTCATAACATCATCACTTATCCTGATAGTAAGCTAGTGCATAATGGGTTTCTAACATTATTCTTGTTCGAAAGAAGGTAACTATGGTAATCCATATTTTTATTGATTTCCACAACCTTAATCTTGTTTGTCCTAAGGAAAACTTCCCCTTACCTTCAATAGATGTCATCATCAATTTTATGGCTAGTTATGAAATGTTATCTCTTATGGATGGCTTCTCAGGATACAATTAGATTCACATCACTCTCGAGGACCAACATAAGACTACTTTCACCATGAAATGTGGTACCTATTGTTACGTCAAATTTCCCTTCAACCTTAAAAATGCTAGAACTACCTACCAATGTGCTATGAATCACATCTTTTATGATCTCATCCATAAAATTATTGAAACTTATGTGGATGATCTTATTGCTAAATACAAACATCATAATAACCATCTTTCTGATCTTGATCTCATCTTTGACCATCTCCTTAAATAAAAACTTAGACTTTATCCTTTCAAATGTGTTTTTGGATTCAAATTTGGTAAATTATTAATATTCTTAGTCTCTCTCTATGGCATCTATGTTGACCCAGCCAAAATTAGTGTTATTATTAACATGCCCATTCCTCAATCTAATCTTGACATTCATACTTATTTAGGAAAACTTTGGGAAATTAGATGATTTATCCTTGAAATGGCTTATCACATTTACTCTATCAATTCCCTTCTCAAAAAAGGTATAGCTTTATAATGGATGGATTCATGTCAAAAAGCCTTTGACAATATGAAAGAGTCATTACTTCATCTACCTACACTTCATCCACCTTCCAATGATAAACCATTAATTCTCTATACTTCTTCCACACCTATTTCAATTGGGGAAATGATTTACCAACAAGATGATACATGAAGAGAGTATGTTATTTACTACATCAGTTGGGGCCTCTTTGATTATGATACATGTTATACCAAATTTGAGTGTGATTGCTTCATTATCTATTTTGTGGTTGAAAAGCTTCATCATTATATGCTATATCAAAATAATTATGTCATCATTCATTTTGACCCCCTTCATTATTTCTTATCCAAAGCCTTTATTCCTAGAGATAGAATTGTAAAATGGATGGTCTTACTTATAGAATTCAATCTCCACATCATCACACAAAAAGTTGTTAAAGGGCAAGCCATAGCTGACCAACTTGTTGTAGCTCCCATTCTGGCCACTTCTTCCCTTCAAGATGATCTTATGATGAAAATATCCTTTTCATTGAAGGTCTTAATCAAGTTATATCCCTTAAAGGCTATTTTTTATAGCCTTACTACTGATCTTAAATCCAATAATCTTGAAGAATCTTCCCCTCCCTCTAGTACTACTAAATCTAAGGTAGTTATCAAGTAGCTCCCTAAAATTAATGTTGACTTGAATGAGGATACTTGGACCCTCCACTTTGATGGTGCTAAATGTCTTAAAGGAGTTAGGCTAGGTTGCATTCTCATTAGTTGTCTTAGTAAGATAATTCCTTTAGCTTTCTATTTCACCTTTGATGTCACCAATAATATGGCCAAATATAAATCTCTTATCTTAGGCATGAAAACTGCTCTTGACCTAGAAATCTAATATTTTCATGCTTTAGGAGATTCTCAGCTCACTTTTCATCAAGTTAATGGTGATTATTAATTAAAAGTGATAACCTCATTACCTATCATCAAATTATGATTAGCCTTGGTAAGTAATTTACCTCTTTCACTATCAAACCTATTCCTCGAGACCAAAATTCTATTGTTGATTCTCTTACCTCTTCAGCCTCTCTCTTTCATCCTCATCAAGTTCTCTATGATCCTTCCTTTATTATACAAATTAAAAATCTCCATCATATACCAAATCACCTGATTCACTTATTTATCACATCAAGGCTATGACTATTTGACAAAGCCCTTGGTATCAAGATATCATTCAATAATTAGAACATCAAACTTATCCTCCTAATCTAGATTCTTGTGAAAAGACATGCATTTGTAAATAAGCTTTCGATTATGTATTTTGACATAACATCCTTTACTATCACAATGTTGAAGATACCTTGCTTCATTGTGTTATGCAAGATGAATTCTTTCCTATTCTCAAACAAGCACATGGGGCCATTTTTAGTGGTCATTATAGCAAACATGATACAACATACAAATTCCTAAGTATGGGTTACTTTTAGCCTACTCTTAAAAAGGATGCAATTAAATTTGCTAAGAAGTGCAATCCTTATCAACTTCACAATGATCTTATATATTCACCTCCTTCTGAGCTTAAAACTATCAAATTTCCTTGGCCATTTTCCACATGGGGATTTTATCTCATAGGTAAACTTCCTTACTCCCAAGATGGGCACATTTTTATCATCACTACTATCTAGTACTTTATGAAGTGGGTAAAATCCATGTCCCTTATTAATGTTACCAGTCCTACCATTTCCAAATTCATTCTTGAACAAATTATTTGTCATTTTGGCATTCTACATACCATAATTTTAGAAAATGGTGGTAATTTCAAAAATAAACATGTTAAACAACTTTATACCAAATTTAAGATAAATCACAAGTTTTCAATGCCTTATCATCTGCAATACAATGGTTAAGTTGAGGACACTAATAAAATTCTCAATAAAATTATCTAAAATATAATTAATGAAACTTGCATGGATTGGCACATTCATCTTTACCCTACACTTTGGGCCTATCAGACTAGCATTCATACTACCACTGGGGCAACTCCATTTTTGTTAGTCTCTGGTTCTGAGTCGGTCCTTTTCATTAGAATTTAAGCTTCCCTCTCTACACATATCTCTTTATGGAATTATTCATGATGAAGAATTATGTGAAGCTCACCTTTATGCACTTGATATTCTTGATAAACATCATATTTATTCATTACAACATAGCCACCAATATAAGGCTTGCATCACTTGACAACATAAAAATGTGTTAAATTCCACACTTTTAATGTTGGTGATCTTGTTCTTAAACTAGATTAAACCTATGAAAAATAAGTCAAATATGCCTAAAAATGGTGGGGTCTATATTTAGCTAAAGATATTCTTGGTCTAAGCACTTATCATCTTCAAACTAATGGAGGCCATGTTTTTAAAGATCCCACCAATGCCCAATTCCTTAAAAAGTACTTTGCCTAAACATTTCCTTCTTATCATGTTTTCTATATATATCTTTCTAAAAAAAATTGAATGTTACTTAAGCATATATCTCTCACTCTATAGCAATTTAATTCATTTAACAAACCTTTAGTCCTCCTGTTTGATCTTTTGGTTTCTTGATGTAGCATAGTCTTCCTTATCTTCTTGCATTTTCTCTTATTTTTCACACCCATTGGGTATTTTTTTGTGAGTTTCTTTGTAAGACTATGGATAGGACCTAGAATCCCTCACAAAACCACCATATTTTAATCATTTCCTTCTCTTATTGTTGCTTGCCAATGCTATTTTGGCATCCTTTGGGTTTTTCTTTGTGAGTTGCTTTGTAAAAAGGCTCCCACACTTTGCTTTTATCTTGATTAGTAGCACCCTCATGGGCCTCTCTTTTATGAGTTTATTTTTAAGACCATAGATAGAACCTGAGCCTCCTCTTAAATTACCATTCTTTTCATGTTTTGATCATTGTTCTCAACTTTATCTTTTACTTATTTTTCTAGATGAAATCTACACAATAAACTATGTTAGCATGTTTTCATTCACTTCCTTTTTTCTTATGATAAGGAATCACACTTTACTATCATTGTATTGATCTTTTCCCTTTATCACATTTTTTGCAATTTTAAGAAATTTAAATTGTTCCATGTGTCATTCCTCTTTATTTCCCCTTTCTGTCATCTCCACATTGGATAAAACAAGGTCAAAGTCAAGATAACACTTTTATTTCACCTTTATTTACGAAACTCTTAGACCCTGTGCTCTTTAAAGTTTATCTCTCTTATCAAACCTTATCCCAAGTTTTCAAATGAAGTTCATCTTTAGCACCCATGTTTGGTTCCAAATCTATATGGAGGAGGAATAAAAAAAGACATCAAAATAAAGTTAAAAGCTAAATCATTTAAACAAAAGGTAATGATAACTACAAGGTAACATATAAATCTCAAAAGTCAAATTCACACCAAAAGACATGATTATAAGCACATATCCTATCTCTAATTGAAGCTCAAACTCCACAGTCGGCTTGGCATAGATCTGAAGTCCTTTGGGGTGTGGTAGGTTAGTAGATTGGAATAGGGGATTTTTAAAAACTCTATTATGCCACTTGATTTCTAATCTAGGTACCTAATCTTTGTAGTAGACCAATGACTCTATAAGGGGTCCTAAAGAGTGGGGAGCATGTCATGGGGAGGTAAGTCCATTTTAATTTTCATGCATATAGACTTCATGGGATAATATATATACTCTATTTGTTTACCCAAGACTTGTATTGCTAAGAGAAGTTATTTATCATTATTAAGGTTAAAAGTCCTTTTGTTTTGATAAACCTAATTAAGTGTCTTAACTTCAATAAAGAATTCTTCCACCTTGGTTTTTATTTCATTCTCCCCTCCACCTATTTCATTTTCTCCCCTTGATAGAAAAATTGTGATTACAAATCTATTTTCCCTCATCTGTGATTCATTTTTCTTCATCTCTTAAAAAATGCTAGCACTACTTTATTTCAATTTTATCTATCCTTAGAGAAAACCAACATTTTTGGGTAACTTTGGATCATTTTATTCACCATCATTTTACATTTACTAAACTTACTTTACTTTCCTTTTCCCATTTATCATGATTTTGTTGTCTTGATATTATAGACACCTGGGTTTGTACCCTTTTTCCATTGCTGAGTGAGATGTGGTTTGTTACTCCTCATTCGACAATGTTGTTTTCCCTTTTATGCACCTTTTTCAATTTATAATTGAGATGTAGATTATTACTACTCACTCATCAATGTTTTTTTACTATTTTGGCTTTTTAGTTAGTCTTTTACCATTTATTTTGTTTTTGTTTTTCCATCTTGTTTGACATGTATCCTTATTTTTACTTGGTGAGTTTGCCTTTCTTACTTTAGGATAGCTTGTCTGAGTTTTTCAATCTTTAGTAGCCTTGAATTTTTGATTACTCAATTTATTCTTGTTGTCTAAATTGGTAATTTAGTCTAACATATCACTTGCCACCCCAAATTTCCAAATTTCCTAAGTACATCCTATCCTCATAACACCAACCATCTTGGCTTTTCAAATATTTATTTAGTTTTGCTCTTTAGTTTTGTATTTTTGGGTTTGTTAAAAGTAGTCTCTATGCCATACATAATAAAAACTAAAAACACATTAGACAACCATCCCATGATAAAAGGTAAGTCAAAGTACACATTGCATTTACTTTTTAGCTTAGTTTCCCTTTCAGTCATTTACTTTTAGTTATTTTATGATTTTAAAATACTGTAATTTTTTTAGAATCAACATTGTGTGTATTCTTATGTTTTTTCTTGAATCACAATCCCCTATTACACATTAGTGACATGTGATGAGATTTGAGTGGGGAATATGTATACACGTAATATTTTTGACTTTTATGGATTATTAAGACTTTACATCTTATAGGAACCCATTGAGACTCAATCTCTCTGAGTGCATACCCTAAGGAGTGCATCAAGAAAGGGGTGGGAAGAGATTTGGAGCTTCATAGGATTTTTTTTCTTTTTTTACACATTATTACCAATCCATATAGTTCTTAAAACCTTTCCCTAAGCTATTTCTCCTCCTTTGCATAGTCTTCTAGTCCTTTTCCTCTTTCTATCCTTCATTTCCTTGCTTGGCACTCTTTTGACCCATTTAACATATTAGGTTGATTTGTTTGACCTATTATAATTTAAAGACCTTTTCTCTCTCTTTAGTTTGTTATCCTCTTGGCTGACCTAACACAAACCTAGTGAGTTAGCTTGAAAATGTGCTAGGTTGACTGGGTCGACATAGAACAATTGATATATCTGAATGATTTTAGGGTAAGTTCTACCTATAAATACAAAGTAATTTCAATCATTATTAAAATATTCAATCAAGAGTTATTATTCACTTGTAATTCATAATTTTCTCTTTCACCATTCTACTTGAGGAGACTTAGCTTAGGTTTCTTATTTTAGAGAATCTAATCTTGTGGATAGGTCTTGGATGTTTTGGCCTAACAAAGTGATCCTTACAAATCATAAAAACCTATTATGAAGCCCCTTTGGCCAAGGGAGAGATTGAGTCTCGATGGGTTCACATTTAGGTAAGTATATTCTAACTATTTTACTAAATTTGGGGAAACTATAGGTTTAATTTCCTAACTAGATTAAGGGTGAATCAGTAACTAAATAAGCCTTAATTAACCTACTAATTTAATGAATCTATAAGTACTTAATTGATTTCTAAAAATAGAAAACAAGGGGATAGAGATTAAAACTTATCTAATTCTAGGTTGAGACAAATGAGATAGAAGTTGAAAATTATTGATCTGGCTGGGTAGACTATTAGAAGCAAGACCCAAAATTATATTTTATGCCTAGATAGGAGCGTCAAAAATGGGACACCTAGAGGTCCAACATTGTAGTCTAAGTTTTGGTGTTGTAGTCCTTAGTGTTTGAGCTTTTTGAGCTTTTTGGGTTCTATTTATCTATTTTAGGAGACCATATGCCTAAAATATCAAGTCCTAGTTGTTTGTAAAGCTCTCTATGTAGTTGATTTTGTCTTCAATTATCCTAGTTCTTTGTGCTTGATAGGTGATATCAAGCACAAATGGAAAAATGGGTTAGTGTGTAATATGTACTGAATGTGTGATCACATCCCATGTGTGGGCATGTTACGTACATACTAATACTCTAAAGAGGGATCAAGGTCAATGTAGTTCTCCTAGTTTGAATGTGTATTATGAAATATTTTGTATGTAATGCAAGTGTATACAAATTTGGGAAAGCTTGAGATGACTCATGATTAGTGCAAGAGCTTGGATAGGCTGGTTGGTTGTATTTAGAGAATAAGATTTGCTTGAATGTGCTTTATTATATTTCTAGCTTGTGCCTTTTAAATGATTGTCAACCCTTCTAAATGACCTTTGAATGGGGTTTTATAGGGAAACTAGTGATCCTAGGTTAGATGAAATCACATTAGGAAAAAAAGGGAAAAGATAAGGATTTAGGAAAATATGACCATTTGAGGCTATTATGGAATTGGATAACAATGTTAGAATGTGGACACCCTGGGTCTTAGTGCTATAGTCCAACTTATGGCATTAATGGGAAAGGGACCCTGGGGGATAGATCTATTCCTAAGAGAGGAGTCTAGGAAAATAGGGGATAAATCTATAAGGCTTAAAATGATTGAGAAATAGTTGAAACATGCCTAAGCAAGATATGTAAGTGAGTAGGAGAAACCTATAGTTTAAGTGTCACAAGTCATGCTCAAGTTGTACAAATTTCATTTTAGTATGACTACATCCCCCCACTTTATTTTAAGTATACAGAAAAAAAATATATTAGGATAAAGGGAAAAATATAAGAATACCTAAACTTACCTATGAGGCTAAGCCCAAGAAACTATGTGATGATGGATTATGTGTAGTGAGAGCACATTATCTATGTAAGTCTGCAAAAAGGAAAGTGATAGTAGATAAATTATTACTAGATACACTATATCTAGAATAAGAACATATAAATATGGGTAAAAAGAGGGGAAAGAAGAGAAAGGAATGAATACATCTCATCGAGTATGAAAACCAATACAAAAACCTATTATGATATTGGGTTGTGTTGGGTAATGTTGGAAGTATGCTAAACCAAGAGTTATATTAATGAATGAGCTGAGTGTTTAATACCCTGGGAGTTGGCTCAAGAATGCAAAAGTAGACCCTTTGTCTCCATAATCACTAGCTTATGTGAATTTAATGAATCATGCATGTGATAATCAATGTTTGCACCATGTGTCTAATCTCTCTAAATAGGTGGCTCAAGAATACAAAGGATAGCTAGTCCTTTGGCTCTATCATTGCCCCATGATGTGAAGATGAATGAGAAAATAATATTATATATGAATTTCATATGAGATGGATTATGGAGCCCATAAATGTGATGTGATATGATAATTTTGGCAAGCATAGCTGAATGTAAACTAGAAACTAGGCCACTATTGGCCACTTTGAAAGATGGAGATTGGACTTATATAGAAGCCCCTCTTAAAACTAGAATCAAGGCTTAGGAAACCACTCAAGAACTTAGGTACGTGGGAAGAAAACTTGTATAAAATTTTAATTGAATGTGATTCCAGCCAATTTTAGATGGATTAAAGAGTGAAACTACTAGGAATATGTAAAAAAATGCAATAAACTCAGAAGTAGAGAAGGCCTATGTGTCACACACATTGCCCCTAATAATTGGTGTCTAGAACATATATTTTGAACTAAAAGTTGTATCAACTATCATGTATAAAATAAAAATATAAACCCTCATGATACATATGATGCCCCCTATATCTAGATTCTTTAAGAAAAATAAGTGCTAAAAACTATTGATTTCTAGACTAAACTATACTAACAAAACTATGACTGAACTCACATCTCAACTTGATTCTAGAAAAATTGAATATTCTACTATTTAGAAAATAACACTAGAAACTAGACACTTTAGGGTCTAGTGATGTAGTCTCATCTTTTTCACTATTTTTCAAAGCCAAAACTGATGATTGATCTAGATTTTTTGTTGTCTGCCTGGTCTAGTTTACCTATGCTGAGTTCTAGATTTTGGATTATTTTATATAGAAATTACTTTTTTAACCATTAGGAGCTCTGATCTTTATGACAAAACCCCTATTTTTTCCCCTTTATTCTGAGGGTAGGAATGAAGACCCTATAATGACTTCCCTTAGAATAATAAGCCTTACAAGTGTGTTAAGCTATGGAAACATTTGATATAGCATTGATATATAGTATTTTAGGATATAGTAAAAGTTGTAAAGAGAGATTGTTAGATCCAAAGGGGTATGCCAAGACATATAAAAATGTAATAGCATGTGCATAATAATAAATTAGAATTAGAAATGTTAGTTGTTAGTTATTAGTGGTATGGAGGGATGGAACATGATGTCCATCATGGCATCCAAGAAGCAAGGTAAATGCATGATTGAAATCATGGCATTGCACACAAAGATAAGCAATCAAGCAACAAGCATACAAATCAAGAAGCAAGAAACATTTGAGGGTGGCCAAGGGGCCAAAGAAGCACACAAGGCATACAAGGCATGTTCAAATTACATATACACACATAATGAGAACAAGCAAAGATTGGCACAAGGGCCATAAGCACATGAAATGCATACACAAAGGACATTGACAAGTGTCAAAAAGCACACACATATAGAAAAGAACAAAGGAAATTGGAAAATATCCTAAAATACAAGCAGGAAGCAAATAGGAAATAGAAAATGAAAACACATCTAGATAATCAAAGTGAAGAGTGGAAGCATGCACATTATTAGAAATATAAACATGCATCTAACTATGGAAAGAAAGAAGCAAGAGTATACAAGATATGTACTACAAGACTAATGTATATGCTATGAAATACAAAAGTGTGATATATGTTAATGGATGTTGATGTGATATCTATATAAGCAAATAAGGAACGAAATACAACAAAATGTCTAGAGTGTATAGTGTAAACATGACATAACTTGGATGGTGTAGTCATGTAGAGTATGCCCCCAATGGGTAGATGTATCAATATGTAGCTAGAATGTAGAAATAGGATTCCCCCTCGATGGGTGAAGTGAAGAAATCAAGGATCTAGATGCACTACACACACTCAAAGAAGATCAAGTGAAGCTTGGTAATATACATAAATCGATGAACAATAGCATAGAACTACATAATGTAATTCTAGCATAATGGTTAGCAATGTAAAACATAGATGATGCATACAATTGACATGTTTTTATATTTTTGAAATATTACATTATTTTTGTATTTTGAAATATTTGAGCTATGTAAAATCAAGTAGAGGAAACTATGTATAATAAATTAGGAGATAATATGTATAATCAATGGTGGAAATAAATGATACTAACTGATGAGTCTTAGATGAGAATCCCTATCATGGTGTCTTGTATCAAGGAGTGGAATCATGTGTGATCATAAAGCATGATGGAAATACTGAGACTGTGGCTCTAAAAGCTTTCTATTCTATAAATTCTCTAAAATATCTAAAATAAAAACTATGGGGACCCTCTATAATTTTAAGAATTGGATACTACTATAGCACTCTTAGGGACCCATCTAGAAGTAGGATAAACTTGTTGAACATGTGATCTATGTGTAGATGCATGAGATCTCAATGAAACTGCTCTGGGTGTGAATACTATAACTAGAAGCTATCTATAATCTTAAAGTTGTGGTGTATGAACCCTCTATACTGGTGATGGATATTGTATCTATGTTTGATGCTGAATTGGATAAAAAATTGGTGGTGGATCCAAAACTAGTAATGGAAATGAAACTGGATCTAGAACTGAAACTAGCTCTAAAACTAAAAGTGGCAACTCATATGGAAATCCAGTAACTATGATAACCTAATTATCATGAATGAATTTCACTCATTGATGTACTATAGATGAAACTACTCAAAGTTTTTGTATCCAAGGTTTGCCAAGTAACATGTCAAAAACTCCCACATTAGGAACTATAGTAAATGAGGTGGTCATGTGTCTAGGACCAAATGTTTTACTAAATTTGGGAAACTATAGGTTTAATTTCCTAAATAGTAAAGGGATTTGGATTAAGGGGAAAATTAGTAACTAAATGTTCTTTAATTAACCTATTGATTTATTGAATCTAGAGTGCTTAATTGATTTCTAAAAATATAAAATAAGGGAATACAGAGTAAAACTTAGCTGGTTTTAGGCTAAGATGGAAGAGATAGAGGCTGCAAATTGTTAATCTCACTAGGCAAACTATCAAAAATAGGACCCAAAAGTCTATTTTTTGCCTAGATAGGAGTGTCAAAAATGGGATACCTAGAGGTATAGCACTATAGTCTAAGTTTTGTCACTATAATCCTTAGTGTCTAATCTTTTTGATATTTTTGGGTTCTATTCATCTACTTTCGGAGACCTTGTGCCTAAATTATCAAGTCTTAGATATTCATAAAGCTCCATGTGTAATTGATTTTATCTTTAAAGATCTTAATTCATTTTTGTACTTGATAGGTGATCTTGAATCCAACTAGAAAAAGGCGTAAGTGTGTAATATGCATTGAACATGCAATCACACCCCGTGTGTGGGTACGCTACCTATATACCAATACTCTAAAGAGGGATCAAGACCAATGTAGTTCTCTTAATTATAATGTGTATTATGTAATCCTGTGTATGCAATGCAAGTGTATGCAAATTTTGGAAAGCTTTTGTGACTGGTGTTGAATCTTGGATAGGTTAGAAATAATAGTGGTTGGATGTATGCAAAGAACATGAAGATTTTCTTGAATGTGCTTTAGTATATTTCTAGCTTGTGCCTTTTGAATGATTGCCATCCCTTCTAAATGACATATGAATGGGATTTTATAGGGAAACTAGTTACTTGGTTTAGATGAACTCAAATTAGGCCAACAAGGGAAAAGATAAGGATTTAATAAAATTTGACTATTTGAGGCTATTTTAGACTTGGACAATAGCACTGAAAAGTGGACACCCTAGGTCTTAGCACTATAGTCCAACTTATGGAACTATTATACAAGGGGAAATGGACCCTAGGGGATATATATACTTGGGAGAGGAGTTTTAGATAATATGGGTTGAATCTAGAAGGCTTTAGATGATTTGGAAATAGTAAAAACATGCCTAAATGGGTTGTGTCAGCGAGTAGGAGAGACCTATGGTTTGGGTGTCACAAGTCATGCTCAAGTTGTACAAATTGCATTTTAGTATGACTACACTAACTTTTTTCTCCTCTCTTTTAG
Source organism: Torreya grandis (assembly GCA_037957365.1). NCBI lineage: Eukaryota > Viridiplantae > Streptophyta > Pinopsida > Cupressales > Taxaceae > Torreya > Torreya grandis. The sequence goes on along the minus strand of JARHVA010002934.1, from coordinate 121,030 downwards.
TAGATATAAGGTGCATAAGTGTTGGCTCAAAAAATATTACTCTTCATATTCCATGTATTAGGGTGTTATTCATACTTACTTTATTTGAGGTTCCTTATACATGTTTTGATTTCTTTACTTTACTAACCCACATTTTATGCCATAAGCTTTAGTGCATACTAGATTAGATTTACTTTTATTTTTATTAGATTAGTGAAATATTAAATCATATGACTCTTTTAGGGTTGTTATGTGATTGTGTTAGACTATAGGCTTTAGAACCATATCTCACATGGTGTGTTGTGACAAGTGATCCCCTAATCAGGTCTAGTAGATCCTCACATTGGTCATTCTCTCGCTCAACAATTGTATGCACCCAATATGAAGTGTAGGTTTTCTCTATCCCATTTGATCTAGGATTGATTTATTGATATGATGCATTTTTGATTGCATATAGAACTTAATCTTCTTCTACTTTCAACAAAGTTGAAATAATAATCTACTCTATTAATTAAAAATACTATTGACATCAATATTAGAAATAAATACAATCCAAATATTTTGAAATTTTCTACTTCCCTTAATCTATAAGAATAGTCTAATTTTAATCTACTCAAATAATTTTTATATGTGTTTGCATGGTCATATGCAAATGTGCCATAGTTGGATCCTTCATTATATTTTCATCACCCTTTTGTATATAAAGATTCAAAACTAGTTAAATAGAAACTTATAAAAATGCATCCAAAGGTGGTAATACTCATGAAGGAGGAGTTTCTATAATAGTTAGAAGTTGTCTTAATATGACCAACAAACTACTTAGAGTGGATATCCAATGTAGTACTAGTATATAAGAAACTAGAAGGGATACAATTATACATAAATTTTATGGATATCATTAAATCATGTCCTAAAGATGACTTATATTTACCAAACTTAGACATGATCATTGATTCTATATTAGCTCATGACATGTCCTTAATGGATAGTTTTTTAGGGCACAATCAAATCAAAATAGCTCCTGAATACCAACATAAGACTAAATTTATAACACCTTAAAGAATGTTTTGTTATCAAATAATTATTTTTGGCCTTAAGAATGTTGGAGACATTTATAAATGTGCAATGGAAATTATCTTTCATGATATGCTTCATGATATCATTAAAAACTATGTATATGATATCTTAGAAAAATCAAGGACTAGAGTAGATCATCCTATAATATTGTGCAATTTTTTTTAATGGTTGAGATACTAAAAGGTTCAACTCAATCTAAATAAATGTGTGTTTTGGGTTACTTTAAGTAAGTTTTTGGGATTTATTATGTCACAATGAGGTATAGAGATGAATCCTACAAAGGTCACAACTATCATAGAAATGTCTCCACCAAAAAACCTCAAGTAGATTCATAGTTTTTAAGGTAAGATTCAATCCATACATAGATTTATCTCAAAAATTGTTGATAATGTCATCATTTCACATTTATTCTCAAAAATAACATTGTTTTTCATTGGAATGAGGAATGCAAACAAGAATTTTCACATCTTAAACACTTTATAAAATATCCACTAGTCCTAATGCCACCAACTCTAGGGAAACCTATCCTATTATATATTTTAGAAACATGATATGAATTGGGGACATTGTTGGCATATCATGATGAATATGGAACATAAAGAGAATTTTATTATTTGAGTAGAACCTTGTTATATTATGAACTTAAGTATTCTTCCATCAAGAAATCATGTCTATCAATATTTTTTGTTTCCAAAAAAATTGACCATTACATGCTAAATAATCAACCAAAATCATTTCCAAAGTCTATCCACTTAAGTATCTCCTTTCAAAATTAGTAAAGGGATAATGGCTAAGTTGTTCATAATCCTAAGTGATTTTGATATAAATTATGTCAATTAAAAAAATATCAAAGGAAAGGCAATTGTAGATACTTTAGAAGAAGCACCATTAATAGATGTAAAGCCTCTCATCATATATTTTCTAGATGAAGCTATCATGTCCTTATATGAATCTTTAGAATGGTAGTTTTACTTTGTCAGGTCTTTCACAATTCATGGGTTATGGGAAGGTATTTTTAACATCACTCCACAAGGTGATCACATCCTGAAATCATTTTAGATAGGATTCCCTTGTACCAATAATATATTAGAATATAAAGCTCTTGTTTATATCATCAATCTTACAATTCAAAATAACATATATCTCCTAATTTTAGGGGATTCATAGCTCATCATCAAACAAGTAACTAATGAATACCAAGCTAAATAAGATAAGCTAATTCATTATAAATTGATTATGTATAGGTTTAAAAAATTATTTAAATTCACACAATTTGATAAATTTTCTTAATTAAATAATGGGGTGTTTAATTCCATGGCTATGATTGGTTCAATCTTAGACATGCATCTAGATGATAGTCACAACCATTTCTATATGGAGTAATTAATGTGTCTAGTATATGACACTCCTGAATATGAAATGGTATGCAAGGTTTTTGGTCTTATTTCCCCTTAGTACCAAGATAGATACACATACCTCCATGAAAATATAATCCCTCCTAACCTATCCCACAACCATAATAAATCCTTCATCTAGTGAGATTTTTTATTTACCATCATTAGAAATACATTATACCATATGGGTTGTGATGGAACTTTATTACTATTTTTAAACTCTAAAAAGGATTGCTTAGTCATTAAGGAATTTTAAAATGGTATTTGTGTTTATAATATAAGTGGCATGGTCTTTGCAAAGAAACTTTTATGTGTTAGATATTAATGTCCAACTATGGAAACTAATTCATGCCAATATGTTAATAAATGTGTCACATGCGAAAAATATGGGGACCTAATCCAAAACCCATCACAAACCTTGCAACCCATTACCACTCCATGGTCCTTCTCCACATGTGTGTTATACCTCATTAGAAATATCAATATAAATTATTTAGATGGACATAAGAATATAATCAACACCATTGATTACTTTACTAAGTGGGTCAAAGCCATTATGATAGCCTATGTATCTAGAAAACAAATTTCCAAGCTTATCTTGAACATATTATTTGTTATTATGATATACCTTCTAACATTATATTAGATAATGGTAATTAATTTTTAAAAAATATGTCAAGATCCTTTTTCCAAGAATACCATATCAAGACCAAATGGTTCACACCATATTATACCCAAGGCTATGGCCAAGTAGAGGCATCAAACAAAAATATATTCAAAATCCTAAAGTGCATTGTCAATGATGTTGGTCATTATTGGCATTTGCAACTTTACCCTACTTTATGAGATTAGAATACTAGCATTCTCACAACCAAAAAACAACCTCATTTTCCATTTTTTATGACACTAATTCCATCTTAAATATTGAAATTGGTATTCCCTCTTTAAAAATCTATTTATAAAATCCTATTGATGATGAAGCATATCACATCTCAAGGATACATGAACTTGATCTCCTTGATGAGGAATGTCTTAATGCCCTTAACCATTTATAAAAATTATCGCCATTGTAGATATAATAATAAAATAAGATAAATATAGTTTTATATCATAGATATCATTCTAAAATAACACCAATGGAACACCAATGTTTGTCATGAAAATAAAGGCAAGTTTGAACCTAACTAGTTAGGTCCATACATCATCAATGCCGGATATAGATCATGTGCTTACAAAATAGCAACAGAAGAAGGATAATAGCTTGATGAACATATGAACATCATACACCTCATGCACATCTATGCCTATAATTATATAGTGTTGTTGTATATATGTATATAGAAAAAAATTAAAAAAATATAATAAGAGAGAAAAAATAATAATCCGTCCATAAGTGAAAACCATTCTTATTGTACTTTTGACAAGTACCATGATGAAAACTACTTTTTGGTGCCATGTTTAGAAATTTTTATATATAAACCCTATTTACTTGGGGTCATCCCATAGAATTATTTATCCATCCATTATCCATTTTCATATATCCATATTCATATTATCCATTTTAATATATCCCTATTCATTTGTGTATAGCCTATATTTTTAGTTGTCTATGGAATTTTAGTTTAAGGTTTGATATTCAAGGTTATGTAGATATGTCTTTACTCATGTTTTGTATAAATTTTTACATAATCCCTAGATAAATCACTTATCCATCTAACATAGCAACACTTATCCATAATAAAAACTCATCATCTATCATAATTTATTTAAAGGGTACCTTTCATCTAATCATCATCATCTTACCTAATATCAATACTTTCCATTTCGTCACACATTGGGAGAACTATATAAGCTTGAGGTTCACATGAACCATGTAGGCAAAACTCTTTTACATGGGGTATCTAAGTTCAACATGGCCACCATCACCCAAAATCCAACCACATCCATAAACAACCAAAATCCCCCTATCCTTAGTAGCATACCCTAGTTATCCCTTACATGGTTTAGCCATCAAACAATTCATATTGTCAAAGCTATCATATCTCAAAGGGTTTTACTCTAGTCAAGATCATATAAAAAGACATTTTTTACTTATTTGTACTATTTACTTTTTTATATTTGTACAAATTGTGTTTTCTACTTACATTCTCGTATAGTTATTTTTTACTATTTTTTATTTGTTTTCATTAGTTGGTTTCATTGTTACAAATGTATTTTATCTTGTTTTCATTATTTATCTTTGAGTCTAGATCATTATGATCATTAAAAATATTTTTATTATGATCTTTCATATCATGATATACTAAGTCTTACAATTGTGACTCTATCATTCATTACACATATAACACAATAGACATCATGGTTTTTCCATACTATTGGTGCATATGATTTTGTGTAATATAAAAATAAAATTTGTTTGATTCATGTAAAAATATAATGTTATAAATATTATTGGGACCCCAAGAAAAGCTCATAAAATTTAGCTATATAAACCACCTCATTTTCATAAACACATTTTTATATCCATTTTTACTATTTCATAATAAACACTAAAAATAATAACATGTGTCAGATATTAAATATAGATTATACAATATCATCCAAGAATATATGCCTCTAATACAAATATCAAAGTAAAACATCCATAACATAAGTGAATCCATAACACAACTCTCATGAAAAAAAAAACCATGTGTGTGTGTGTCCATCAATACATAAAATGTGACTCATGTACATATAAAAAACATATATACATATGTGCATCTCAAGTACATCTAAAAAAAATTATCTCTATGATTAAACCTATAGATCTCACTTTGTCCCTATGTCATAGGTGATCTCAGGTGCTATGGTGTACTTCATGGAGGTTGTTTGGCATGGTGAGATGACTAGCCAATATAATACTCTAATGTTGTGTTTTATGTTATCCTCATCCCTAATATAGATATCCTACTAATTAATGCTTATAAATGAATGTGTTTACTTCTCTAGTGGCACAGATCACTCATAGATACTCTTATAGTAAGTCTCCTACTCTATCACCCTCACCATACCTTATATGGATTTCATCTAGCCTAGTGTAGTGACTTCCTTACTCTTTGTATCTTAGTCTAAGATGCAACCCTATCTCAGAGATATCTTTTTGATAATATAGTATCATCCTATGTCTATGTCTCCACATCAAAATTCACCAAACCCTCCTCTCTACACATAGCCTATGTCATTAATCTATCCACCTATGTGCATAATATATCTATCTCTATACCTTTGTGACTCCCTCTCTTATTCATCTCCTTGGAACCCTATAATATCCACATACCTAACTATAATATCCTCATGAAGCCTAAAAATCAAGGCCTCATCCTCTATGAATCATGTCGGTCATGAAGGCCTAACTTTATCACCTCCCCTATATAGATCTCTAGTGTAGTACGCATAATTATATCCTCCCCATCTCCCTCATCATCACTATAAATATTAATCATATGTGTATCTCTTCCAAATACCTACTCTATATCTACAACTCATGTCTCCTCAATGTGTATATCCTCCCCACCATATTATCCTCCATCATAAAGGATAGTACATGTATATTACTTATTGTTTCCCTATCCTCCACTATTTCATTATAAATGTGACATGTAATATATGTCTTGATGCCCTATGTCTTAATAAGGGGATATCAATCTAATAGGTTGTATCTAATCTTACCATGTTTTAAAAGCCTTTATCATCCATTCATCTATTATGTCTCTCTTATATTAGTATCATATAGTCTACATATACGTGTAACTATGTTATGATACCCTTGTATTTATCCCCAATACCCACTACATTGTATCTCTCGTAGCACATGAAAATACACATGGCCCTTTTTGTACATCTTCTGATATCCCAACTATCACATAACCCTATCTAGCCTATATTGATCAATGATATACTCATGTTTTCTAATAATGTAATAAGGTGTCAAAATATAGTCCATGTATCATGCATCATGTGGCCATTGTGGATCCACCTCACTATAAGGTCTCCATGTGATATTTTTTGGGACCAACTCATCTAATCCCCTCTTGTAAAATGTAAAATCACACATGTGTGTCCTTCATGCTCCTATAATAATGTTACATCCATAAGTAAATATATCTCAAAATGTGTTATGTATCAACTATCCAATAAGCCTCTCAACCAAAATGTGTTCCCACACCCACACCTATAATAGTTTGTATGGTGCTATGATCTCATCTCCCTTGTACATGATTATATTCAAGTCTCTATATAAGTGTGCCAACATCTAGGGTCCCCGTGAAAACTCTATATCACCCTCTAGCATATCCATAATAACATATAATAACCCTATATAAAATAATCTCCCACTCTTATTTGGTATCATTATGCCACTAATAAGATCCATCAATATAATGTCAACCCATTTGTCTCCTATAAAATCATACATTCATTAAAATCTATACCATATTTAATCATCAAGATAATTTTCTTTCCAAACACTCTAGTTAGTGATATTGCCTATGTAATATCCCTCTATAAAACCTTCACACCATGTATTAGGATGTGAAGTATCCTCCATACATCCTCTAACATCAAATTCATTCCCTCTATTGGTAACTAAAACATGTTGGTCTTAGCATGATAGCACTTTTCCAATGATATCAATAGTGCCCTATCTACATTAATTTTAGGAATCTTTATCACATATACTAGTCTCACTACCTCTAAGACACCTTTCTCATAATCCCTGAACCTCTACATTAAGTATAACACACTTGACCAGCTCTATCATATGGTAAGGATAGGTTGTCTCTCTTGAAATATCCAAAATCAAAATATTATTCTATTTTAGAATCATACATTCATCTATAAAAATAATTATTTACTCAATCATGCATACTTTATGACACTCCTATCTTAACTTTCATATTCCAAGTTACCATCAATGAAATTGCCAAAATGTTAACAATTTTATTGTAACTTTTATAACAAATTTAGTATTTTGGTGAAATCACCACATGTTTTAATGAATCCACCATAGTTTTTAATGAATCAATCGCTATTTTTCACAAAACCATCATTTTTTATAAATTTATAAATCATATCACATACCTACAATTATGGCCAATGAAAGCGCTAAAATCAACTTCAAAACTACCATTTTTAGAATGGCAAATTTGTTTGACCTAACTTTACCTAACATTAATTAGTCTAAAAACACAAAACCAACATTTCAAAATAGTACATATTATAACCCCACTACCCTATATCCTTTGGTAAACTTGAACTCACTCGCTATTATGTCTATCAACTGGTATTCATTCCATTTTCTTCTCACACTCTAGAGCACAAATCAACATTTGGTGGCTAATCACCAATTAACCAAATAAATTTTAAACAAAACAAAATTTTCAATTTCCCCTACCCCTATACACCCAATCACCTCTTTTATCCCAATTAATCTTATTTTATCATATCTTCCACTCAATCACTTTATTTTCTTTTCCAATCATACTACTAATTCATCATATTATTTAATATATTTATTTTAGCTTGAAAATCAATCTCGTAAAATGTTATCACCAATTTTTGGAAAATTTATTTATCCTTTTTCAGGTCATATCTTACTAATAGGATAGATCATTCTCACATATACCTTTTTTCATATATCATTGTTCAGGGCACAATCTAAGTGTGTAGCTTAAAAAATGGGAAATCTTTTTTTTTCTAAAATGGCTTCCTAGTACCCATCTACTTGAGGAAAATCATTTTTACATATACCTAAAATCATGCAAGTGTTTTTTCATACTCTTAATTTAATTAATTGACAATATTTCCTAAATATCCATATATCTATATACCTTTCATTTAGATAATTCATTTTCATCCATTATCTTATATGAACACTCAAGGGGGCATCATTTATTCATTAAAATCCATGGGGGGCATCATATTTATACATCCATTTTCACTCTAATTTTTATTTAATATTTGAAAAGTAATATATTCTTCTAGTCACAACACCATGTCAAAGAGGGGAAAATGTAGACACCTAAATTCCATCAATTTAGGGCAAGTGTTTTTTTCATACTCTTAATTTAATTAATTGACAATATTTCCTAAATATCCATATATCTATATACCTTTCATTTAGATAATTCATTCTCATCCATTATCTTATATGAACACTCAAGGGGGCATCATATTTATACATCCATTTTCACTCTAATTTTTATTTAATATTTGAAAAGTAATATATTCTTCTAGTCACAACACCATGTCAAAGAGGGGAAAATGTAGACACCTAAATTCCATCAATTTAGTGTCTTAACTAAATATATATAAAATTGATAGACTAACTCAATCACCAACCCAAATTCAAATTTTTAACTAATATCATTTCCATCCCTTTTTGAATAATTGATTAATATATAATAATTAATTTATCATGCACACATATTTATTTAAAACTAATTAAAATCAAAAATTTCTACTTCATCTAGACATCTGTCACACTTCTCTCAACCAAATGTTGAGTCATCTAACTTATTCCTTAACTTCTTCAACTTATTGTTGATTCACTTTTAAACATTTCAAATACAATGGTGAGTCACCCAACTACCTTGACCCATTCATGATTAGTCATTCAACTACCAACTAATTATCCCCTTCTCTCTCACACATGAATTAGTCATCATCAATTGAGATGAGGACTCAAATCCAACCATTGATAATGATCATTATCAAATAAATTTGAATTTATCCAAAACCATCCATTTTCTTACCGGAAAGACTATAAAAGGAAGTTTCATCTTCCATTTTCATAATCCACCTTCAAACTATTGAATTGATATAAATTTATCTTATGCATCCATTAATAAATCAATCTTATGCACCCATATGCTACCTAATTTACCTTTTTTTAGAATTAATTGAGCACCCACATTTCAAAAAGCAATAGAAAATCACATGTCATAATGGAGAATGTGAATATGTGTTTTACATACATGCTTTTTGTAATAATTAAGCTTTCTTTTATTGTATTATATTTATCATAGACTTAGTTTAGATTTAGAATAGGAAGTTTTTATTAGTTTCATTTCTTAGTTTTGTTTTTATTATAAATTTTTAACTATCACGTGTACCATGGCACTACTTACACATTTGGGATATACACATGATAATTTATAACCTTCAACCAAAAGCATCAGAGCATTTGATGGAACATCACAACACATTATTGGTGAGATTGATTTACCTTTAGAGGTTGGTCTAACACATGTGATTATCACTTTCTCAGTAATACCATATACAAGAGTATTTGATAGTTTATTGGGATGAACTTGGATACATAAAATCCATACAGTCCCTTATATAGTGTATGGGAGTATTAAATACATTCATACCAACAAGGTAGTCATAGTTCCAAAATTTTCATATGAACATCCACTTGAACAAGATATTTTTTTCCAAGATAACTAATTATAAAACCTACTAAGGTTAATCTTATGTGAAAGGGTAAGAAATAGTAAATCCCATTTCCTAGGTGGCCCATACTTGAGAGGACTTTTCACCATAAATATATAGTGGATTCCACAAAATCCTCATATACACATATACAATATACTCTATTACCTATAAAAACTAAATAGGTTCCAATTAAAGCTACTCCAAAGAAATAACAAATCACTGAACTATGGGTCCCATGAACCCCTACTCCTATTGTTTCTTCACAACCATAGAGTCTTATTCTGCATATGCAAGATACCATAAATTTTGTAGATCTAGATATAACACCTATGCATACTCCTTAGCAACACCACCAGTTTCACATACCATATTTTGAGCTAGAAGCTACCTATGAGAATCCCTTGGATGGGATCATAGGATATCCTTATTTCCTTTCAAATATTCCAAAAATACATACAAAAATTAAATAATTCAAAATATCAAAAAACATTCAGCTAAACATTGAAAATATAAAATCACTTAGCATCCCCAAATTTTAGTTATTCATTAGCATTTATGTTATTTGATTTATGTTATTATATAATATATAGTTTCATTATAATATACACATATGTTTCTTGCATCATCAAGTGTGACATAGACATACCCAGACACATGATCTATGCACTTTTAGATTTTAACCTTTCCTCTACTCATGCTATATAGTACATTTGGGGTATCTAATTCTTTGATCACAATTGATATAGGTTAAATATTATCTATGATCATTTATACATTATCATGTTTGAGATTATATTGTTAATGCATGTATATATCCATACTATTATCTTTTGCATTGTACTTGATATGTTATACTATATAATTTTTTTTGCTAACACATATGTAGGGACTAGTATAATATGTTTATGTTGGTTGATTATACTACATTCATTCACATTGTCACTTCCTTGAGTGTATTGCATTGATTTCTAGTTGCATGATTTTAGAACATTTGAATATGTTCCTTTCTTATTGGCCCTTGTGCCATTATATGTTGATTGGACATTTGAATATGTCATCTATTTTATTTGTGTGGAATTTGAACAAGCCCCTTGTATGAGGTATCCTTGGACCATTATTTCATATTACATTAAGTTATCTTGTGTGTATACTTTATTTCTTGTTAAGATTTTACTATTAACCTATATACATTTATAGGATATATAGTATGCATCTTAGGATTTGATGTGATCACATATTATGAGCCTATTTGATATATCTACTTCAACATTGTATTCCTATATGATACATGATTCATACATAAGATATACAACTACCTTATCCTTTTGAGGTAATGTACCTATCATTTTATATTTTATCTCACCTCAAAATGTGGAAAATTTAAATGAGGGAATTCCATATAAGGCATGATATCCACATTTTCATAGTTTCTAGATTGCAATGGGGGAATTCCATAATAATATGACCTCCAAACTTACATACATCTTCATTTTTTATATTTCAGTGGGGGCTTGTCATAATATTGTCACCTCCACACTTATTCACTTACTAAGTATGTACATATTTTAGTGGGGGCATGTCATAAATAATTGACCTCTACACTTGCATAAACTCCAGTTCAGCTTCATGATTCACATATACCCTTGGGTCAAAATCCTATACATTTTAGTGATTTTGCATAAATTTGAAATAGTTTTTTTCATATTTATGATACATATACTCCATGTTAAACATATTATAGTTTCATGTTCCATGTTATTTCACCAAAAAAATAAACTTTACCAATTATACTACTCACCATGATGCACTGATTACATTAGGATGTAATGTTATCAAGCCTTTTCTACTTTAGCAATGGGTTCATTCTATAAGTTAAATTGATTAAATAATTCAACCTCAATATATTTATATATTTGAGTGATTAAATCATGTAATATCACTAGATTTATAAGATGAGTTGATTAAATGACTCACCCTCACCATATTATGTATATTTAAAATTGAGTTGTACAATTGAGATACAATGATCTCAATGGAAGTTTCATAGCTCATCCTTGCACTATATTTGGGGCATAATACCTTCCAATCTCCATCTTCAGCTCTCCAAGGTTTAGGTATTAACCTCTTCCATATCCAGTGCTTCATAAGGAAACATCTTTACCAATTCAAATCATTAAGAGGCAACATGGTTGAATTGACACACGTGTACTATTTCCTTTCTCTCTTTATTTTAAAGAATTTCAAATTTCATATAATATGTACTAATTTACAATATAAAAAAATATTTTTTGTAGGTCATACAACAATAAATCACTCAAAGTGAGATAAATTAAAGTCAAGGTGTGTTATACACATCAAGGTACACATTTATTTCATTTAACCTAGTAATTTCATCCCTATGTATTACTATAATAAAGTGGGGGGGGGGTAATTGTAGATAATAAAGTGAATATTTATAACATCTCAATCTTTTATATTTTATAAAAATCATTAGGGATCTACCCTTTAGTTCTATACCTTTGTTCTTATCTAAAGGCTTGAATTTGGCATGTCACTATGCATAAATGCTTATCTCTTAGTCCAATCCATATCATTCTAATGACCCATGTCTCTTGTATTGCAAAGAAAACTTAAAACTTGATAAACATCCTTCATTATTCATTTTAGATACATCCCTATTTTTTATCCTTCTAGATACTATCATCCATAGAGGGACACTAATACTGACGATACTGTCTAGATCCTTATCTAGTGTCTAGTAGCCAAAATTCATTCAAATTACAAATTGACTAAAACCTACGGGTCAACATAATTTTATTATTGAACCCTACCATGAGATATTTTCAAGAGGTGTGGTATAAATAAAAGCCTTTTCATTCCTCATCAATTCAATACCAAGTAAATACCTATAAAATATAGATCAATCAATTACACATGCACTCTACTATGTCCTATTCGTCCTTATTTTCATATGAAGCATTTGTGTAGTCATATTACAAGTCTGAAGCATTCAAAGAGTATCCCATGAGTGATATTTATCAAATTAATATGTATATCATTACATAAAACTTTATATAATATATTACACACACTTTCCCACATGTAGGGGAGAACTACATTATTTTTAGGCCCTCCTTAGAGTATTGGCTATGTAAACAACACATATTGATAGAGGGGTCTTTGGGGTGGCTCGACAATGTGAGCCCACTAACCCAATTTTTTAGAAAACTCATTATAAGGGTGAAGAAGGGTGAAGAGACAAGTTTTTATCAATCAGTAAAGAGAAAAAAACATGTATCTTAAATCTAAATATACTAGAATAATGCAACAAAAACCTAAAATAATAAAGTTGGTCACACATTAGATCTAGTCATTATTTTGTACTAGACACTTGTGTCAGAGTTAAATAGTAGCATCATTGGTAGATTCTAAATCTGATGATAGTTTCTATAGTCATATAATTATAATTTTTAGAATCAAACAACTACTTGTGTAATATTGATCTTACATATTTTACACTTGTTTCTAGTCATGTTCTACTTGTGCATAGTAAACTATTTAAATACCATTATTTCTTATTTATTGAAATATATTTCAATAGTTGTACTTTACAATTTTTATAAATCTCAGTTGTATAAATTCAAAATAGTATTTATAAAATAATGAGCTTGCATATTTTATACTTGTTTCTAGTTATGATCTACCTATGCATAGTAAACTAGTTAAATACCATTATTTCTTATTTATTACAATATCTTTCAATAGTTTTACATTATTATTTTTAGAAATATCAATTATATAAATTTAAAATATTATTTATTTTAATTTTTTATTAATTTTCCTGTTATAGATTAGTTTATATCCATTGTCTTAGAACTACTTCTATATTTCTTAACCCTATACACACCTTTTTAAATTTTAGGGTTAAATAATATGAAAGGTGAGAAAAAAGGAAATAAAGATATTAACTAATAAGTCCTGAAAGGGAATCACAATAAATATTCCATGTGTCTACAAGATTAATGGTTACCTTTCATGAATGAAAAGGAATATGTGACTATGACTATGCTGAAATGAATAGAGAATCTGAATGTTGATTACCCTCTATACCATAATAAGGATTGTCATAATGATAATTTATAACACACTTTTCATGTTGAATCATGATGAAATCTAGGTATTTTTTGAACGCATCATGGATTGAATTAATCTTTTATTGGTTCCTTATGTGAGGTACCCTTAGTGCTTTGAAATATCAATATGGGACATGAAGGAGTAGAGAGAGGCTCTCTAGAATCTATGATTTTTTTAAAAGTGACCTTACAATGATAGGACTAAATGGAAGGGTAGATATTTACTATGGAAACATCTAACTAGACTACACCTTTTTAACTGGCTGCACTAAAATCTCTTATGTAGTAACCAAATTTATCTATGATATGGGGTATTCATATAGGATACCCTAAGCTATGATGACTTAACTAGAATATATATACTTTATACATATATGAACTATAGATTTAAATGTGTGATTATATTACATAAAATGGAAACCCAATAACATATTAAATACCCCTTCATTGTGTATACACTCCTTTTCTTCCACATCTATGTCTAAATGGACTTCAGACATGTTTCTAGCAAACTATGCAAATTAAGCCTAAAAATCATTGAACATCCAAAATTCATCTTCACAATGAATGTAAATGCTTAAAATTGAACCAAAGCATCCTTATTTTGGTTTTTACCCTATACACAATCATAACCTCTCATGGATTCATCCCTAGTTAGCTTACACCCAAGTAAATTGACATTTCTAACCAATTAAGCAGGGAACTTGATCAAATTCTTGAAATGACCAAAATCCTAAGAAAAATTAATTAAATAAGTAAATAAAATTAAATGTTTAGTTAAATAATCCATGTTTAAATAGTGAATTTCTAATTTCCAAAAATTAAAATTCAATAAATATCAAATGGAAATGAAGTTATGATGATGTCATCATCCTCAAAGTCAAGAATTACAAAATATCAACATAAATGCCTTAAAAATTAGAAATGTTGAGCCATGATTCCATAGATGCATTATTAAGGACATTATTTATTGTATTTAGACTCCTAAACCTAACCCAAGTTTATCCTAAACCTAATAATACGTAGGTTGGGGTTAGTTTGAAACCTATAAATATAAGGTCTCACACTTACTTCCAACAAGATAATTTAAGCCAAACTTATACTACCAAATTGATGGAATGAGAGATTAATTTTCAATACATGTCAAAGTAAAAAAAAAATTAAACAAAGGGGATTTTTTTACCACAAATAAAGAGCATCGATGAAGATTCCATTTGAACCGAGCACAAGTAAACTACCATCTCAACAAGTGATTTAGAGCTACAATGAAGGTGAAAGGGATTTGTCTCTTATTATTCTAGTTGTGTTTTGTTTTGTCTTTTTATCATCACTTCCCCAAGTATCTAGGATTGGGAATGCTTTTTCTTAAGCTTATTTTTTTATGTTTATTCTACTAATGAGTGACTAATACATTTTTCCCTTAGATTCCTATTGCATACATAATGGCATGCCCAATGGGACCACACACCCCACACTCATAATAATATAATTTTTAGACCTTTAAGATCCAATAAAAATTCATTTTAGACCTTATTTTTATAAATGTTCCTTTAAATTCCTATTTTTTATTTACTGCTAATCAACAACTATGACTCGAGAAATTAGTGACTTCACCAGTTTTCCACATTCTGTGTCTTACTGGATTTTTAAAGGATATTAGTGATTTCACTACTATGTATTAGTGAGTTTGACATAAAGTATTTAATTTGCCTTAAAATGGTGACTTTGACCTACAACTCTTTTATTCTATAAAAAAGTGACTTCAACCTAAAAAATTAGTGACTTCGTTACTTGAAATTAGTGACTTTGCCAAGTAATAGTCTGTTATAAATTTGGAAACTTTTCCACATTTTTAGGAAATATAAAAACTTTTATAGTTGTAATTAGTTACTTTTCACCTATTAATTAGTGAATTCACCAATTTTTGTGTTATGTAATACAAGGAAAATGACAACTTTGCCCTATCTAGTAAATGACTTCATCTTGAGACCAAAACCTGAGACCTTAGAAGTTTGAAAACTTTAATTATGAAGGTAATATAAAAAAACACAAATAAATCCTCTAATGTTTTATTTAGGGAATTAAATAAAAGAGAGGAGGTTTTATATGCTAACAAAATAATTTCACTTATCTTTTGGTGTTTAAAAGACTTTTACAAACACCTTTTTATCATTTCAAAGTTTTAACAAAGGCCAAACTTCAATCACACTTTAGATAGTTATTTAAAAAGAACAATCACATTTAGACTTAGAGATCCTAAAAGCACTTTTATTTTTTGTTCTTATTTTTTAAAATACTTAGTTTTATTTTATTAAAGCCTTGCACGTATGCTCTTCTTTGTCTTATTTAGGGAAGTTGGGTGACTAAAAACAAATTTTTTTATGTGTTTTATTGAGTCAAACCTGAAGAAATGTCTCGTATGCTCTCCCCTTGTTCCTAAGGACTTGGGTGACTCGGAGACAACCTAATGTTTATTTTATTTTATTTTTTGTCTTATGCATAGGATTTCATCACCTCCTCATAGGTTCTTTAGGTGGGAATTGACCTAGGGGTTCATCTCCCAACATCATTATAACCCCACTCTATAGTGAGGGATATAAATTGGGCATGTAACTAGATTGGATAGTTGTTGAGTGGTTATCCTGAGAAGTCCAATGGATCCCTGGGCCATGTGATAATCTAGACATTAGACTTCACTAAGTAGTACATTTATAAAGTTTCTATGTAAGAGATAATACCCTTTCATAATAAGCTAGATGGTTTGGATCTAATTGATATAAATTTTATGCCCATGTGTTTTTGGTCACTTATGGACCATCTAGATAAGACAAGTCAAAAATTTAGATTAATTAACCCAAATTTCCATAGATTATCTTGCCAAATACTGATTTACTTTGGCATTTAAAGTTCCTTACCACGTATCATTTCTTGAGAGATAAAAGGGGGATTTAAAAATTAATTCCTTTCAAGATTGGTATATCATTGGAAGATTTAGCAGATTCTTTACACACCTCATGCCAGTTTTAGTGTAGAAGAGTGAAATTAGGATCTAGTTTATATTTGATTTGTATTGTTTGAGTTTAAAATAACTTTTCCAAATCAAACAAATCATAACATCAAATAAACACATGTTAAACACACCACTTTTTCACAAATAAGTGTTATATTTACAAAATTATTTCAAACCATTTACCTTATTCAAAATAAGATCAAAATCATTTGTGCCTTTGTTTATAAGTAGCATTGTTACACTAGTCATTTTTTATTAGATAAGTTGGAGTCATTCTCGACCAAGTTTCAAACATCCTAAAAGTGTGTAGTCAATTTCAAATCTATTGTGGCTATGTCATTCACATAGACCTTCAACCCTTTTATCAAGAGTTAAGTTGCCTTCTCAAATCCAGACTAAAACCCACTTCCAAGTATAGATATAAGTATAACTAGTTTACATTTAAGTCTTGCTTACCACTTGGGATTGAATGTTTTACTTTTTACACTTATTTTATGATACTTGAGTTGGGTTTCCAATTGATTTAGAGACATTTACCTAGAATAACTTTAGACTTTATTAAAACTTAATTTTAGAATAAGCTCACTTTTGACATAGTTTTCAAGTTTACCTCGACCAAGTGCACTCATTTTTTAAGACAAATTGCCTTAGATTTAAGTTTATTTCAAATTTTGTGCCTAGATTGAGTTCATTTCTAAGACTTGCTTTGTGACTATTTCCAAGGACCTAGTGAAATTTCATTCTTAAATATAGACCAATTTTGATTTACCTTTAGATAATTTGATACCTTGTTAAAGACCATTTTCACATTTGCATTCCAAATTTTCTTTAGACTTAGTATAGACCTTTGTCAATTTCATGTTCACATTTCACTTTTAAACCTCTTTCAAAGAGATAAGTGTGTTTTTTGTGATAGTTTTATATCACAAACAAGTTTTTCAAGTTTCCCTTTTAGGCCAAGTTTCAAACATTTACAATGATATACTAATATTTTCATAATACACTTACCATTACTTCAACTATGCCTCGTTATACATGTAGTTGAACCATGTATAATTTAGAGAATAAAAAATTTGTCACAAGTGACCCTTTTACTCAAGATCCTTATGGATATGACATAGAATATGAGATGGATCCATATCCCACATATGATACCCACTATAAAAATTATGGATAAGACCCATTAGCACACTATCTTGCTAAGACATCTTTTTATCTAGGGTAAGATCAAGACCAAACTACACAATACCTTGCTAACATACCACCTAACATGGAATAGGTCCAATAATAACAACCTTATTACATGACCACTCCAACTTAGACCACTTACGATCCTTAATTATTTGATCATCATCTCTTAGATAATAGAGACAAAATCCTTGTTAGAGTGGTAGATGTAGGTGCTAAATTCCTAGATGACTTTCCACATAAAAGTTTACCTATCTTGGTTAGAGATCCCAATAATGTGCATGTCATTATACCATTCGAACATGCATCATATATCCATAACCAAGCTCTCATAATAATGCATAACCAAGATCTTGTTGTATTTTCAAAAGGAAAGGGTCAAATCATTGCTCAAATAGCACAAATGCAAAAAGCATACCAAACATACCTTAATTTGGATAGAAATCTAAATGCCATAGCCATTGCCAATACACCACTTAGATTTAAATCCATCAATTAGGGTACAAAATAACTCATTAAGTTATACCAATACGAACATAGACCCATTCATGTACAATACCCAAGTTGGGGACATCTTTAATACCCTAGTTATTGAGGGAGAAACTATGGATCCTACATAATACCCTTTTCAAAACATGGTAGATAACACACAAGTGTATCCCAATCCACACTAAATTGGGTTGCATGTAAAATTGAGTAATTCAAAATAAGTTTCCCCTAAAAACACCTTAAGTGGTTTATAACATTAGGGGGAAAGAGCATCTGGTTCATAAATGCAACAAACAACTACTCCTCCATTATTTCTTCCTCAACTACATTGCAGGTAGCAAGTAATCTAATACAAACCAACATTCCACCTCAATAGGTAGTGAACTTTATTCCCCCTAATAGATGGAAACCAACATTCCATGAAAAAATATATAGACTAATGTGCCATCACAACAAGTGGTAAATCCATTATAAATGTTGTCTAATCAACAACGTATCTTATTTATTTAATAAAGGTTAGTTTCTAGTTAGCAAAAAGTGCCAAAAATTCAATAAGTGCCAAAAAATAAATAAGTACCAAACAAGAAACAAGTGTTCACACAAAAATAAGGGGTTAAACCCACTAGGCAATCATTTCCTTTTGCCCAAAAAACACCTCACATTCAATATGGGCCTTATATGCAACACCTTCAGTAACAAATCTTTAACCAAAAATGAATATCTTTTATATAGCAAGGTTCAAATTATCAACATCATGTTCTTATTCAAACCCAATATGCATAGTATACTACACCAAGTGAAATACATCCATCTCAGCCATAGTTTTTATTGACCATTTTTCGTCACCATTGAATAAAAACACCCAAGTTCAATAGTTACAAGATTCAAAATTCATTTAAAGTCTATATGAAATCAACAATGCATCATGTCTATAAATCAACCCTAAATCAAAGAAGATAACTTTCGATTGGGGATACATTTGTTCAATGAGATCATGGCTAATATGAGGATCTAGTGGTCTTGATTAGGGGATCTATTACTAAAATACACCATGATAAGGAGGGTTCTAAATCCTCTAGTCTAACACAATCATACAATAAACCTAAAGGGGTCCTAAGTTTTTATATTTCACTTAAACTAATAACAAGTAAATTAAATCTAATCTAGTGCTCACCAAATCTTGTGGCACAACATGAGGGGTTAGAAGTAATCAAAAAATGTATATGAGAATCTCAATTAAGCTATGTATGAGTAAGAAACTAATACATGGAATATGAAGAGTGATATTATTTGAAGCCAATACTTATGCTACTTATATCTACTAAAGAGGGGAGCAAAGTTAGAGAGTACTTACTTAAATATAAACCCATCAAGACTCAATCTCTCCCTTCGCCAATGGGGCTTCATAAAAGGTTGTTGTGGTTTCTAAGGATCACTAATAAAGTTTAAATCATCCAAGACTAATCCAAAAGACTACATTCTCCAAGTACAAACCCTAAGCTAAGACTCATCAAGTAGAATGGTGGAAGAGTAGATTGTAAATAAGTGTGAGTGAATAATAAATATTTATTGAATATTGAAATAATGATGAAATGATATTTTATTTATAGGCATATTTGACCCTCAACCCTTCAAAAAATCCTTATTGATAAGGTCAACCAAGTCGACCTAGCATAATTTTGGATAATTATTCACTAGGTCTTGAGATAGGTCAGCCAAAGGTTAACCTATTTCCTAGGTGAAAATATCTTAAAACTGTACAGGGTTGACTCAGTTGACCTAGCATAGCTAACTAACAAAAGGGACTTAAGGTGAGGAAAAGAGGGATGGAAAGTTGAAAATAATAGAGGAGTGTGCAAATGAGAAGTAATATCTTAGGGAATGGATCTCAGGAGTTGGTTAGATTGGAAATAAATGTCAATATGGGATAATAATCCTATGAAGCACCAATGATCTACCCACCCCTTTCCTAGTGCACACTTTAAGGTGTGAACTCAGAGAGATTGAGTCTCAATGGGTTCTTATAAGATGTAAAACATCAATATTTGATAAAAATTTGAAAATATTATTTGTATATATATGCCCCACTTAAATCTGATCACGTGTCACTAAGATGAAATAGGGGATGGTGCTTTGAAAAAGAACATAGGAACACATAATGCTGATGTTAAAAAGTTGTAATATTTTAATGCATAAAATAATTGAAAGTAAATGACTAAAAAAGAAATAACTAAAAATTAAATGTAATGCATACCTTGACTTACCTTTATAATTGGATGATTGTCTATTGTGTTAGTTTTGATTGTAAAGGGTGTAGAGACTGCTTTTGACAAACCCAAGAATAAAAGACTAAAGAGAAAAAAGAAATAAATGTAGGAAAGCTGATATAGTTGGTGCTATGAAGATGGGATGTACTTGGTAATTTGGTAAGCTATGGTGATAAGTGACATGTTAGACCAAATTACTAAGTCTAAAACAAGAGTAAATTGGGTAACTAAAAATCCAAGGCTACTAAAGACTAATAAACTCAAACAAGTAAACCTAAAGTAAGAAAGGCAAACTTACCAAGTAAAACCAAGGATGCATGTCAAAAAGGACGGTAATCAAATATCAAGTGTAAAAGAAGAAATAAAATGGTAAAACAACATTGATGAGTGAAAATTAATAACCTTTATCTCACTCAAAAATGAAAAAGGTGCATGAAATGGAAAACAACATTGATGAGTGAGAAGTAACAAGATAACCTCACTCAATAATGGAAAAAGGGTACAAACTCAAGTGTCTATAATAAGAGGATAGTAAAACAATGACAAATGGTAAAAGAAAACAAAAAAAGTCTAGGAATGTAATTCTATGGTGTAGAGAAAGTGATCCATAGTTGCTCAAACATGTTTTGTTCTAAGGATAGATAAAAATGAAACAAAGTAGTGCTAGCATGATTTTTAAGAAGTGATGAAAATAAAGAAGACTGTGGTACATAATGAGGAAGATCAGGTCCTATACATGGTTTTAAAAAATAACTCATGAGAGAAAGGGGTGTTAAAGCACAACTATCTACTGAGAGGGTGGGTGAAAATAAAATTAGTCCTTTAATCCTTTTAAAGCAAACTCAAAAACATATGTAGATTAAAAGCTAAATTTAGAGATCACATACACAAATACACATGACACTAGATTTATACATGGAAAACCCAAAGGGAAAAACCACAATGAGAATCGTTGCTAAAATATACTATTTTAATCTAACCTCACAATCAACACCTCACTTGGAAAAATATCACTAGTTACAAGCCTTAATGGCTACATGCCTCACTATAAAAACCTCGCTGGTTAAATTTAAGGATACCAATCCTAAGGAGACACCAATCCTCTAATTGATCACTAACTTATCTAATTTTATGGCACCAACCTATTAGATCTATGGAGCTACAACTCTAGATTACAAAAATGCGTCATAAATGAATCAAACTCTATTCTCTATTACAAGTCATATCTATAACATGCTCATACTATACACATTTTCTTTATTCCTTCTTCCTCTCTACCCCTTTCTCTCTATGTCTGGATATGTATCTATTTGACACACTTCATCTCTCTCTATAGTCTCTTCTTTTCCTCTCTTCCCTTTGGTTCTATGTCTATATATTTTGTGTTTGACAAAATTCAAATGGCTCTAGCTACTTTTCCTTTATCTTAGATATCATATATAAGCAATGGATCTAGGGTTCCATATCTTCTAAGTGTTCACACTCAGATTGTAACACATCACACCAATTCTGGACTCTAGTTCATTATGATTTGAGCTATAAGTTCTT
This sequence comes from Torreya grandis, assembly GCA_037957365.1. NCBI lineage: Eukaryota > Viridiplantae > Streptophyta > Pinopsida > Cupressales > Taxaceae > Torreya > Torreya grandis. The sequence continues at coordinate 98,466 of JARHVA010002934.1, read as the reverse complement.
ATGTCTTGATTCCATGCATCGTGATATAATTGAAGGTCTTTTTACTATTTATAGCATCTGTTAGACTCAAGTTTTTATGCATAGGCTCTTTAATGTATATTTTATTGATTAGATCAATAAATCTTGTTATCTATGTCAAGATTCATGGCTTATATGCAAGTTCCTGCATTTTTCTATAACTAGCCATTTATATTTATACACTTTAAATACTAGCCTTTGATCTCTTTCTTCACACCATCTCTAGACTCTCTCACTTCATTAGATTTCTATATGCTACTAAACTTTAATACTACACTCTTTAAAATGCATCTATCGATCTCTAGATCCTATTTCCCACACACCATTTGATCTCTAAAGATGTACAACCTTTACCTTGACTTGGTCATTAAACTTAGAAACATTGAACTCATCTCACTACTTCATATATCTTTGGATCACTTTCTCTCCATCAATCTTATCAAACCTACTTAGTCTTTAACTTATTGTTATGTTGATAAAAATTTATTACTTTGTTCCATTTGAGTCCACTCGGTCCATTAGATCTTTCTCATCCAAGCTTCTATGTGTTATTGGATTCTCAAAGATGCATGATCTTTACTTTTGTCTATTTTTTAAATGTCAAGATATTTATAGCATTTGAATCCATTCACTCTATTGGATCTCCTTTGAAATATCACCTATGCACCATCAGATCTTTTGACAAGTTTTTTCTTTATATATATCAAGCTTACACTCATTGGGTCTATGTTTGACAAGATCCATGAATGTGACACTTGTCACTTGTGAGCTCACTTGAGGATCATTTTTACAATCTGACTTCATCACACTCCATTGGATCTCAAATGTCTGATTAAGTGTGATTCATTGATCTTTCAACTAGCTCAAAATTTTACATCGAATAGGCTCACTCTCATTGGTCCTCTATCTGATAGACTCATGTTATTGTGACACTTATCATTAACGCATTCACTTATAGGGAAATTTTATATTTTTAATTTTCTTCACTCTATTGGATCATCTACATATGATAAGCACAAGCCATTGATCAAGTTAGGGCATATATTAAGTCTTAGACTTAGAAAAATATAAAGTCCTTTGATCATTTGTTGGAGCTAGTAATTGCTAGGTCGATGGGTCATTTTCTTAATGATGATATGGACTTAAGTTGTAACTTAAGTTACAATTTCCAAAATATACCAAGTCAACATTAAAATATAACTTTACTTGTTGACACCATGCTTAAACCCTTAGATTTTTACTAAAAAACTCTATTCAGTCTGAGAGCAAAGATAATTTAATTATGGGCTCATTCCTTCTCATTTGAACCTACAAACCATATATTAAAGATTCTCATGAAAAACCCATAAAATATCTTATTTCTATTTGAATTTAAACATCCATAAATGGTATCTATAAAATCATGTCAACTTTGCATAATACAACTATGAAACATGCTCTTCTCTCTGTCAATCATGCCTGATCGTTTTGACATCAATGACATTCATAGTGTCCCTTTTGACATCAATTAAAATCATATTGACAATAATTTTCCCCTTTGGAATTGATGGAAAACTAAATGTTCTAATTAAAACTTAATGGTATGATTTTATAATAATTTTCTCTTTCTCTGGCATTGCTTACTTTGGCTTTTGATGAGTATGAACTAAAGCTTTTCATATTAAACTTGTTCCACATTAAGAAATGGTATATTTTCCCAAACTCATCTTGGACACTTTCCCTACTCTTCCAAACTTTTATAGAGAGAATTTGCACTTTTTATCCAAACTTTTATGAAGATCATTTGTCTTTTTTCTCTCCCTTTGACATCAATGGCAAAGGCACTCCTTACTATTTGTCTAAAGTGTTGTTCCCCTTTATTAGATAAAGAATTTTGTCCAAGAATCTACAACTTTAAACTCATTAGTAATTTTTAGAAGTATACATACCTGAATTGACTCTTCTCTCTTATTCCAATGATTAATAAAGCTTCCATGAGACTCCCCTTGGACTCATGCACTATCACTAGTGATTTTGTGATGTGGTTTAGGAGCCACCACTCCCAAATTCTATCTCAGATATTCAATTATTCCTTGGGAAGAGGTTTGGTGAATATGTTTGCAATTTGGTCCTTAGTTGGCACATATTCCATTATGACCTTTTGATCTATAGCCCTCTCTCTTAAAAATTGATACTTGATTGATATGTGCTTGGTTCTATAATGCATCATTAGATTCTTTGATATATTTATTACACTTAAATTATCACAAAGAATAAAAATAAGTTATTTGTACTCAACCTTGATGTCCTTGAGTGTTTGATTCATCCATAGGACTTGAGTTTAAGATGACACTATAGCTACATACTTTGCTTCTATTGAAGAAAGAGTAATTGACTCTTACTTTTTACTCAGCAATGAGACAAGTCCATTTCCAAGAAAAAATGCACCACCACTAGTGCTTCTTCTATCATCCATACTTCTTACCTAATCAACATATGTATATGTTGTCAAAGTGAAATATTTACTTGTAGGGTGATATAGGCCTTAGTAAATTATGGTCTTGATGTATCCAAAGATTATTTTCATTACATTGACATGTGACTCTTTAGGAGTAGCCTAAAATTTAACAACCATGCACACTTCTTGCATGATAACTAATCTTGATGTAGTTAGGTATAAAAAGCTACCTATAATTGATCTATACATATTCTAATTTGAATCAAGTGACTCATCCTCTTTGCTCAACTTGCATCCAATTATCATGAGAGTACTAACTAGTTTTCTATCTTCCACTATAAATTTATTAAGCATCTCTTTTGCATACTTGGTTTGGGATATGAATATCCCTTCATCAAATTGTGCTATTTTTAAACTAAAGAATAAGGAAAGTTCTCCTAATATAGACATCTCAAATTCACTTTGCATTTGTGTTTATAATTCTTTGCACATTTTGTCATTTTTACCACCAAAGATGATGTCATCTACATAAACAATAGCATTCAACATATGCTTACCTTCTAATTTGAAGTATAGATTACTATATACACATCCTTTGTTGAATCCTTGTTATTATAGGTACTAGTCCAATCTTTAATACCATGCTCTAGGTGTCTATTTAAGACCATACATTGATTTCTTTAGTCTGCATACATATTCTTCTTATTTAGATAACTGAAAACCTTTAGGTTTTTCTATGCAGACTTCCTCTTATAGGTTCCCATTCAAGAAAGTAGACTTCACATCCATTTGATATATTTTGAAATTTTTATAAATAAAGAATGATAGAAGCATTATTATATATTTTAATCTAGCAATAGGAGCAAATGTTTCCTCAAATTCTATGCTTTCAACTTGTGCATATGCCTTTCACACCAATCTTGAATTATTCCTTATAATAGCTCCATTCTCATTGGGATTTTTTCTATAGACCTATTTTGTTCCTATCACATTCTTGTTTGAGGGTCTTAAAACTAATTTCCAAGTTTTATTATTTCTATTTGACTTAGTTCTTATTTCATGGATTTTAGCTAATTCTCATCCTTGTTGGCTTCAAGATAGATCTTGGGCTCAATTTCAAACATTAGAGAAAAACTTACTTGCCCCTTATTCATTATAAATCTTCTCCTTATTTGAATTCCTCCATTCTTATTGTCAATTATCTTCTCTTTGGGATGATCCTTTTGAATAAATATTGGAAGTTCCTTTTCCTTCTTTTCCTCAACATATTCACCATTTATTTCTTCTACAAGATCTACCTCTTCATTACCAGTTTCCTTGTTAGGTTCAACATGTTTTATGCCTTTTTCAACCTTGACATTTATGATCTCCACCATCTTGTATAGCCTCTTATTTTAACATGCATAGTATTTTATTTGAGTGGAATAACCAGGAAATATTCCTTCATCACATCTTGATTCAAATTTTCCTAGTTTGTCCTCCTTTATTTTAATGTAGAATTTGCTTCCAAACACTTTGAAGTACTTAACAGAAGCTAGCTTTCCATACCATAGCTCATAGGGATTTTTTTCACTATTTACCCTTAGCTAAACTTTATCCAAGATGTATACTATTGTTTAGACTGCTTCTCTCCAATATCCATCAGCTAACTTGGCCTCCTTTAGCATTGTTTTGGCCATTTCCTTGACTATTATGTTCTTTCTTTTAATAACTCCATTCTATTGTGGAGTCCTTGTTGTAGAGTAATGCCTTTTGATCCCATGCTTCTCAAAATACTCTATGAATTCATTTTAGGTGAATTATCCACCTTTATCAGATCTTAAGCATTTGATTTTTCTTCCAATATCATCTGAAACCATTGCTTTAAAGATCTTGAATCTCTCAAAGGCTTGATATTTGTCCTTCAAAAAGGTTACCAATGTCATTCTTGAGTATTCATTTACAAATAACATGAAGTACCACTCTTCTTTAGACCTGTTGTATTGGTAGGACAATAAAGATCAATAAGAACTAATTATAGAGGCTTTGTAGTTGCATACTCCTTTATTTGAAATTTGACCCTTATTTGCTTACCTAGTTGGCATTCCTTGTAGGTAGTATATGCAGGTTTGGTTATCTTGGGCATGAGTCTTACACACTTGTTTGAGCTCACTTTGATTAGATTATCAAAGTTTATATGATACATTCTCTTATGTTATAACCAAATTTCATAAACCTTTTCCATCAAGCAACTATTACCATTCACTTCAACAAGATTATAGATATTGATCTCAATCCTTTTCTCTTTTGCAACTATTTTTCCATATATCTTTAGCTTACAACCTCCTTCATCAAATGTGACCTTATATCCATTGTCACATATTTGGTTGACACTTAGCATATTATGCTTCAATCCTTCAACATAAAAGGCATCATGTGTAAGTAGTTTACCTTCTATGTTCAAGGTTCCTTTAACTTTGATCTTGACTATTGTATTGTCTCCCAAGTTGACAGATCATTCCTTATATTTTCTCAATTTGGTGAAGTTTCTCTTATCACCAATCATATTATTTGAGAAGCTACTATATATCACCCATAAATTTTGATCCTTGGCATGGAGTGAAATTTGAGCAATCATGGATTGATTTTTCACTCTCCACACATCCTTGGGTTTCTTTTTTATCTTCTTTTTAGAACCTCATGAACCTTTATTCACACTAGGAGGCATGTGTTTATTTACATTATGTAATTTTTATCTTACAAATCTATTTCTACAATGTTTATCTATGTGACCAAATTTATTACAATTATAACACATTATACTTGTTTCTAACAAGGGAGCAATTGAGTTTCTACTTATAAAATTTATTCTCCTTGTAGATACAACTCTAAAATCAATAACCTTATGACTAAACTAATTAAAACTATAACAATACCCATATAAATATGAGGAATACCTGGTCATAACATTTCTTGGTGTAGCATGAGGAGCTCTTCTTTGCTTTGGCTTCTTTAAATCTCTCACTTTGGTGTATCCATCTACACCAGCTACCTTTATCTTCTTATTTTCTTCAAGATTCTTTTTAGGTTCAACCTTATTCACATTAGATATATTTGAATCTTTATTTTCTCTTGATTCTCCTTCTACTTTGAATTTTTTATATAGGTTAGCAGATGTACAATTTGAGTAAATTTTCCCCTTCTCATAACCAAGACCTGATCTCTCTTTTGAGGGCTTTTGAGAGTTGATCAGTTCATCAAGAATTTATAATCCTCCTATCAACTTTAATTTTTTTAATTAGCCTTTAACTTTCTCATTCTCTTTTTCCAAGTCTGCTATCTCTACTTCAAGTTTCACACATTCATCTTATTTAGATTGTAGTTAATTTTGACTACATCTTTTATTCTTTTAGCCTCTTCAACTTATGTCTTTAGGCTAATTACCATTTGGTCAGATTTCTCAATACTTTTGGACACCTTTTCAATTTATTTTTATCCAAGCTTCTTCTACCTTGAGTTCTCTTTTATTAGCTTATCAATCTCATCTAGAGCAGAGATGAGCTCACATTCTAAATCCACTTCTCCTTCTTATTCATCCAAGTCTTCAACTTTATCTTGATCTAGATTTAGAGAAGTTGATCCTAGTGTCATGAACAAGGATTCATTTCCTTTAACCATAAAATCATAGTCATGATCATCATTTGAACTATCATTGTATTCCATTGAGTCACTATCTTCTTTTGTGTATAAACCTTTCTTATTTTTGAAGAATTTCTTCTTCTTGGGATAGTAGGGTTTTACCTTTTTTCTAGTCTCTACTTGCTTAGAGTTATCCTTTTTATTATGAGGTCATTTAGTAACAAAATTTCCTACTTTACCATAGTTAAAGCATTTGAAGGGTAACTTACCTCTATACTTTCTATATTCTCTCTTTAGTATTTTGACAAAGTTATCTTCTTCTTCACCAATCTCCTTAGATTCAGATGTTGATGTTTCTTCCTTTACTTTCTTGGCTACTTTGAATGTAGTTTCTCTCTTGAAGGTGTTTGTCTCTCCCATTCCCATATCATAGGCTATGAAGGTCCTATATAACTCATCAATAGTGAGTTTATCTAGATTTTTTACTTTTTCTATTGTAGATATTTTATAATCATACCTTGATGGCAAGGATCTTAGGACTTTTTTTTATAATGAGTGATTCTTTTATTTATTTTATCTACCCTAAGAAGGTAGTCTATAATATTATTTTCTTAAATCATTTCAAGACTCTCAAACATTCATTTTCATGTTTGTAGCTTGGCCTACTTTACCTTATCATCACCTTCATAGATCTTTCTTGACTAGCCATTGTGTTCAATGTTCTTAGATCTACTTGAGTTGATTAAGCTTCTTTTAAGGAACCTAGGCTCTGATACCAATTATTGAAACACAACTATGTACTAAGAGGGGGTTGAATTAGTAAACCAACTAAAACCAATCTATTAATCCTTTTAAATTAAACTCAAAAGCATATATAGATTAAAAGATAAATGTAGAGATCAGACACACACACAAACACACATGACACTAGATTTATATGTGAAAAACCCGAAGGGAAAACCATGGTGAGAATAGCTGCTAAAATCTAATATTATAATCTAGCCTCATAATTAGTGCCTCACTTGGCAAAACCTCACTAGTTACAATCCTCACTAGCTACATTTCTCACTGGCAAAACCTTACTAGTTATATTTATGAACACCAATACTAAGGAGACACCAATCCCTTAATTGAGCACCAACTCAACCAATTTGATGGTACCAACCAATCATATCTATGGAGATACAACTCTAGATTACAACATTGACTCATAAATAAATCAAACTCTACTCTTTGTTACAAGTCCTATATGTAACATGATCATACTATGCACATTCTCTTTGTGCCTTCTTCCTCTCTTCCCCTTTCTCTCTATGTTTGTAGATGTATCTATTTGACACATTTCATCTCTCTATAGCCTATTTAATTCCTCTCTAATCTCCTATTTCATGTCTATATATTTTTTGTTTGACACAATTTGAATGGATCCACCTACTTTTCCTTTGTCCTAGATATGATATATATAAATAATGAATCTAGGGTTCCATATCTTCTAAGTGTTCACACTCAAACTATAACACATCATACTAATTCCAGACATTAGTTCATTATGACTTGAGATGTAAGTTCCCACATCTTGATTCTATAAATCATACCATAATTATAGGTCTCTTTACTATCTATAACATCTATTAAACTCAAGTTTTGATTCACAAACTCTTTAATGTATATTTGATCAGTTGGTTCAATCAATCTCATTATTTGTGTTAATATTTATGGCTTATACACAAGTTCTTGCATATTCCTACAACTAAATATTTATATTTAAACACTTTAAATACTAGCCTTTGATATTTTCCTTTGTGCCATATCCAAACTCTCTCTCTCTCTCTCTCTCTCTCTCTCTCTCTCTCTCTCTCTCTCTCTCTCTCTCTCTCTCTGATCTCTATACATTGTTAAAATTTAATATTCTACTCTTTAAAACACATCTGTCAATCTCTAAATCTTTATTCCCATACATCATTCAATCTCTAAAGATGCACAACCTTTACCTTAAATTGGTCATTAAACTTTGACACTTTGACCTCATCTCATTGCTTCCTATATCTTTGGCTAAATTTCACTCTGTTGATCTTCTCAAACCTACTTAGTCTTTAACTTGTTTTGATAAACATTGATTACTTTTTTCCATCTAATTCCACTCACTCTATTGGATATTTCTCATGCAATCTTCCATGTGTTATTAGATCTTCAAATATGTATAATATTTATTTTTATCTAGTTGTTAAATGTCAAGCTCTTTATATAATTTGATTCCATTCACTCTATTGGATCTCTTTTACATGATCACCCATGCATCATTAGATCTTATAATAAGCTCATTATTTATATCTATCCAACTTATGTTCATTGGGTCTTTATCTGGCAAGCTCCATAAATGTGACACTTGTCATTTACACATTCACATAGGGCTCCTTTTGATAATTTGAATTCATTGTGCTATGTTGTATCTCTAATGTTTGATTAAGAATGAGCTATTGATATTCCAACTAGCTCAAACTTTTACCTCTGATAGGCTCACTCTCATTCGTCCTTTATCTAACAAAATCATGTGCTTATGACACTTTACATTAGAACATTCACTCAAAGGGAACTTTGACATTTTGACTTTGTTTTACTTCATTATATCATCTACTTATGATGAAGTATCGGTCATTGATCAAGATAGGACATATATTAAGTCTTAGACTTAGAAAAGTATAAAGTCCTTTGATCATTGGTTAGAGCTAGTAATTACTAGGTTGAGGGATAGTTTCTTAATGATAATATGGACTTAAGTTACCAGTTCAGAGATATACCAATTCAACATTAAAATAGAAATTTTATTACTGATGCCATGGCTAAACCCATAGGGTTTTACTGAGAAACTCTATCTAATTTTAGAGCAAAGATAATTCAATTATGGGCTCATTCCTTCTCATTTGAACCTATAGACCATATATTCAAGATGCTCATGAAAAAACCATAATGTACATTCTATCTATTTGACTTTAAACATCCATAAATGGTCTCTATAAAATCATGACAACTTTGCATAGTGAAACTATGAAACATTCTCTTCTCTCCATCAATCCTGTCTAATGCTTTTGACATCAATGACATCCATAGTGTCCCTTTTGAAATCAATGACAATCATATTACCAATAAGGGGAAATTGAAAAACTAAAAATGAAGGACTAAAGGTTTATAAGAAGAGAGAATTGATAAAGAGGAAGAGACCCATGTAAGTAACCTGTAAAAAGTGTTAGATGGATGTAGATAGAAATCATGAAAAGATGGGGAACACTAAAGTGGAAAATGATTTTATTAAGGATAATTTGGCAATGGTGTTACCAATGACTTAATAAGGGGCATGGATTCAACCTATTTGGTAAAATATTTGGTATCAATGATGATAAAAACATGCCCATCTTGGGAATGAGGTAATTTTTAAATGAGATATAATCCCTGTATGGAGAATGGATAAGGAGATTCAATAGTCTGAAGCTCAACTAGAGGTGAATGAAATAGATCATCATTAAGTTGGTAAGGACTAAATTTTTTATCAAATATTATTGCATAATTTTCAAGAGTAGGCCAAAAATAATCCATACATATGCATTTATGGGAAGTAGCATGTTTGTTATAGTGGCCACTGCAAATACCCCCATTTTTTGTTTAAGAAGAGGAGGGACCTCATCTTGCATAACACAGTAGAACAAGGTACCTTCAATATTATGATAATAAAGGATGTTAGTTGAAACACATATATAAAATCTTATTTATGGATACAATTTTTTTGTGATATTTTAAGTTAGGAGGATAATTCTGATTTTCTAAGAATTGAATGAAGTGTTTGTACTATGTGATTTATCGAATAGTAAAATCCTCAATGTGGTAGATAAGTGAGTCTAGTGGTTGAGTTAAGGACCAAGATTTTATTATTTATATAAGAAAAGTTGGATCAGAAAGAACTTAGTGTGGATAAAAGAAAGAAGATCAAGAAGCAAGAGAATCAACAATGGAATTTTGATCTTTAGGGATAAGCTTAATAGTGAAAGAGTGAAATCCTTATCAAGAGTAGTTGAAATTTCATGATAGGAAAAGAGGTTATCACTTTTACGTTGGTAATCACCATTGATTTGGTGGAAAATAAGCTAAGAATAACCTAAAGCATGTAGGTATTAAATATTTAAATCAATAGCAGCTCTCATGCCTAAGATTAGAGCTTCATATTTAGCCACATTATTGGTGACATCAAAGGTGAAGAAAAAAGCTAAAGGAATGATTTTGCTAAGAGGAATTATAAGAATAAAACCTTCCCCATCTCCTTCAAGGAATTTATCACCATCAAAGTGAAGGATCTAAATATCTTCATGTAAATCTACATTAATTTTAGGAAACTCTTCGATAACTACTTTAGGTTTAGTAATATCAAAGGGAATAGAGGATTCATCAAGATTATTTGCTTCAAGATTAGTGGTAAAGATATGAAAATAATATTTAATATAAATAGATTGAATGAGACCTTCAATATAGAGGATATTATCATCTAGAAGATTATTTTAAAGTTGATTGGTAGCTAAAAAAGGAGTTGTAACAAGTTTATCAGCTATAACTTACCCTTTGATAAATTTTTGAGTGATTATGTGAAGATATAATTCTATTAAGAAGACCATAAATTTTCTAGTTCTATCTCTAGGAAGAAAGGCTTTGGAGAAGAAGTGACTAAGGGGATCTGAATGAATGATGACATAAGTAGTCTAGTAAAGCATGTAATGGTGATTCTTTTCATCTATGAAATAGATAGCAAGCCAATCGCATTCAACTTTCATATATTGTGTTTCATAATCAATGAAGCCTTATCTAATGTAAAAAATGGCATACTCTCTTCTAGTATCATTTGTTGGGCAAGCATTTCCCCAACTAATATAGGTATGGAAGAAGTATATAGAATCAAGGTTTAGTCATTAGTAGGAAGATAAATTATGGGTGGGTGAAGTAATGACTCTTTCATATTATCAAAGGATTTTTGACATTGTTCCATCCATTCTAAATCATTACCTTTCTTAAGAAGAGAATTAATAGAGTGGATGCGATAGGCCATTTTAAAGATGAACCATATAATTGCCCTAAGTTTTCCTAAGTAAGTATGAATGTCAAGAATGGAATAAGCAATGGGCATGTTGATGATAACACTAATATTAGTAGGGTCAACATCGATGCCATAGAGAGAGACTAAAGATTCTAACAATTTTATAGATGTGATGCCAAAGACACATTTGTAAGGATTGAGTCTAATCTGATATTTAAGAAGATGATCAAAGATGATAACAAGATCTGATAGATGAGTCTTAAAAATTTTGGATTTAGAAATGAGGTAATCCACAAAGGTTTCAACAATTTTGTGGATAATATCATGAAATATGTGATTCATCACTCATTGGTAAGTGGCTCCAACATTTTTGAGACTGAAATGAATTTTGACATAGTAATAAGTGTCCCATTTCATGGTGAAAGTGGTCTTATATTGGTCCTTGGGGGTAATGTGAATCTGATTGTACCCCAAGAAGCCATCCATAAGAGATAACATTTCATGATTATCCATGTAATCAATTATGGAATGCATCGAAGGTAAAGGGAAGTTGTCCTTGGGACAATTAAGGTTAAGATTGAGAAAATAAATACAAATGTGAATAGCCATAGTGAACTTTTTTTGAATGGGAACAATGTTAGAAACCCATTTAGAATAGTCTATTGGTTTGATAAATTTGGCATCGAATAATTTTATTATTTCCTTGTGACATAAGGAGGAAACCTCAGGTGAAAATTTCCTTTGCTTTTGATGCACATGTTTGAAATTAAGATAATTAATGATATTATGCACCATAATGTTAGGTTCAATACCAACCATGTCCTCATAGGACTAGGTGAAAACCTCATGATACTTATCAACTAATAAACTAAAATTATCATGTTTGGTAGGTGAGATTTCATGAGATACTATAATTTGTTGAGGATAGGATGGAGTACCATACTTAATGCAAGTTGTTTCTTTGATAAGCATAGGGTTACCATCTTGGAAATGGTATAATGAATTAGGTAAGTCAAAAATAGGATTAGTTTTAGGATCAATTCTAGATATGAAGTTGTTGAAATAATGGGTTATGTATTTAAAATTCCCAAGTTTATGATGTTGTCAAGGAAGTTGAAGTGCTCAAGCATGAAGTAGTTCAATAATAGCTTTGTCACTAGGAAAGGTAGGAAAAGGACCATAATACTCAACATCTACTTTGATGTATATAATTTTATTACCATGGTGATCATACTCATAATGTATCTGATAGACATTGGTTTCCTTGGCATCTATTTTAATCTCAGGAGTATGAGAAGTAGATGGATCAAGAAGGATTGGAGTGTTATTGGTTTTGATGATGGGAAAAGGATTAGATGCAATGATTGGATCAATAGGTGGTAAAGGAGATGTTGTAATTTATGGATATTCATAATTTATAATTTTCTCTACCACCCAAGGAGTATCAATAAGAGGAGAATTGGTAGGAGGCACATGACACTCAGGATCTAAGTCATGATTCATAGAAATGCTATGGACATCCCAATTAAAAGAATGAATTTAAGATAAGGTTTTTTTATAATTCTATACATCCAAGTCTCAATATTGAGCTTGGGCCATTATGTAATTATCATCATATGTTGGATAAATTATACATGCTTGAGAGTTAGGGGGAGTTTTGGAAGGTGAAATCCCAATGTAAAAATTTAATGCATTGGCTATCGAAAGAAGCACTAGCCCTCATTCTATGAGTCTAGGGGAAACCAAGGAGTATATTATAAGATAAAGGTAATTCAAGGATCATAAGGTTAGTTTGAATGCTCTTAGGTCTGATGGTTATTAGAAGCCAAATACAACCAAGTGGCTTTTGATTTGTTTTATCAAATCCATGACAAGTGAGATGGGTTTGCTTGAGATGATATTTTTTATAACTAAGTCACAAAGATGTCACATTAATAATATATCCTTCCTCAACTAGAAATTTACTAATGAGGGCAGTGTTAATGGCTATTGTAATAGAAATTGGTGGATCATCAGCATGAAGAAAAATTTCATCATTGATCATGTCCTCTTCAAAAAATTCAATAGAAGGCTTGGAAGGACACATAGTTTCAATGGCATTGATGTTGGTAGGTTGAGATTAAATAGAAGACGGTTCTTATTCTATAAAGGATGTATATTTAATTTTTTGGAGCTATTACATTAGGAACTTATGATGATAGGGTTAAGTCTGAACCAACTCCCTAAGTGGAATCCAACAAGGCATAGAGTTGAGTTTTTCAAGAAAGTTCTAATGAGATTTAGAAGAACCAATACAAGTTTTATGAGGTAAAGTAGATTTTGAAGGAATTTATGTGGTTTGGGGTTCAAAAGGAGGAAGTGGTTCCTCATGGCTTCTAAAGATATATTAGTGGTAGTAGTATCCTTGAGAAGTTGTTCTTCTAAAGATGGGTTTTTGGGTTTGGTAAAAATATCTTTGTGAGTGGAATTGTGATGATAGTTGACCTTGGTAGTGTTAAAATATTGAGAATTATATTAATATTGGTCATTGTTAGCATCAATGGCATAAAAATCCTTGGTGTTTGGTTGATTGTTTGAAGAAGATTTTTGGTTATTTGAGGTAAAAACTTTGGAAGCCTATCATTTTTGAGTAGTGGTGTACTCTTGATGATGAAGGTTGATCATGGATTCATGATTAAATGAATCACAAAACATGTAGGAGACAAAAAATTTAGTGAGCCCTCTACAATATTTATGGGAATGACCAACATCAGCATGGAACTAATAAAATTGATTAGGGTCATACCACTTAGGATGATTATTAGGATAGGTGAAAGGTTAGTGGTAAGAGTGGTTTAATTTATTGCACATAAAGTGGTGTGTGAGAAGATGAAGGGATGTTGGATTTGGTAACTCATGGTTTGGTTTGTAGAGTATTACTAGTGATATCATTGGTACATGTTTGAAAATATCCTTTTAAAATTCTAGGATTAAGTTTGAATTACTTAATGAGAATTTCTTGACATTTATCTTGGTCAAGAGCTTCATTAAGTGTTTAGGGAGTAAAGGTTCAAACCTTATATTAAATACGAGTCAAATTAGTTATAAAGAGTTTGAACCATTTATCATTAGTCATGTTATGTTTAGATTTGTGGGCCAATCATTTCCATCATTTGATAGAGTCATGAGTTGATTCAGTGAAAGATTGCTTAGCATTAATGAAGTGGCTAAGATAATTTTTGGGAAGATCATTGTGTTGAAACTCTTTAACTAAGGGATTGATAAAATCTTTAAGTTACCAAATAGAAATGTTGGGTTAATTGGTTATACCATTCTAATACATCATCAGTAAAGGTTTTGACTAAGAGTTTAGTTGTGGTGAAGGTATAGTTTGGATATACTCTTTATAAATATTTCCAATAGTCCCATCATAATTTATAATTGGAGATATGTTACCAATATCAATGGACACAATGAAGGGAGATAAAGGCTCATTTTGAATAGTTTGAAGCATATTGTTATTCATTATGGTTTGAGGAATAACATTGCCTGAGGCATCTTTAAGAGGTGAAGGAATGTAATTGGGATTAAATTGAGGATGAATAGTAAGAGGTTGATTAACCAAATTAATAAAATGATGTTAAAGTTGCATCATTTGGTTGGTTTTAGAGTTTTGCATTATGTTCATTTGTTGGATAACTTGGGAAATAAGTTGACTTGTATAGAAAAGGTTTTATCCCACATTTGTTTGAAGGTTTTGAAGATAAGAAGCATCTTGCTAGGTATAGAAAAGATCAAACCCATCAACTTCATCTTGAGGTGTGATTTTCACCATATTACAGGTTATAGATGAAGGAGGGGAAGAGGTGCCCCAAGAGTGATGGTGATCTTTGGAGGAAAAGAGAGGGAGGAATAAACATCCCATATAGTATCTAAATGGATTTAGATTATTAAAGTTTATTATGATATGAGACTTCATGATGACTTGTGAGAAATGAACAAAATGCTAAGAATAATAAATAGGGAAGGTAAAATTTTTTGCAGAGTTAATTGGGTTGACCTAGCATAGAGAACAGGGTCTAAATGATTGTACAAAGTTGACTAGGTTGACCTAGCATAGTAAATAGGGGATAAAAAAGTGCACAGGGTTGGCTAGATCAACCTAACACAAGAAACAAGGAAAAATAGATAGTCTATAAAAGACTGTGTTAATAGAAATAACTATGTACTAAAATAAGATAGAATTTTTACAAGTATTTTGAAAATCAATAACTGAAGGGAAACATATAATCAATTGGATCAATGAGGTTGATCCAATTGAGTCATATAACACAAAACCTTACACCAATGTTGGCTAATGCAAGTTTTTATAATATAATACACAATTGAACAAAGAGAAAATAATCAACTTGTAAAGTAAAAGCTAACTAAGTGGTCAACCTGAATGTTATTAGATTATTAGAGTATAGTTTTAAATTTGATAAGTTGGCTATAATCAAGGAACTAGAAAGCAATCTAAGGATGACTTTAGGATTTTTGGACTTAATGGGATTTTTATTGGCAATGTTACAGGATTGGTATTGGGGCCTACCCCCTCACTTCACACACTATGGTGATAAGGGTGTTGGGTGCTTATCTAGAATATACCATTAACCACATGTTTATAATTGACTAAAAAACCAAGTTGAATTTGCCCTTGGTGATGAAATCCAAGTAGGTAGGCCTTGGGTAGATAATTTTTAAAAAGCATTTTTAAAATTTTTTGATTTGGTTTGTATGTGCATAAAAGACAAATAGTGAAACTAAATGGTATATTGAAAACCACCTAATTAGACTATGTGATCTATTCTAAGCATGCAAGCAATAATAAATGAAAGTGTGAGCTAATTACTAGTATATAAGGGTTAATTCTAACTTTGAAACATAGTATGGTGTCAATTTAGTTGATAATGTATGTAGAGAATACAAAATAGGGTTGATAGTATCACCCTTGTATTTTGGAAGCAAAAAAGTTTGAAATTCAACTACATTGACAAAGTCAACCTAGCCTTCTAGAGTACACATAAAATACATAATTACGTTAATAGGGTCAACCTAGTTAAATATACAAGGGTATTTTTAAAGACTATAAACTATGAAAAATAAGATTGTAAGGAAAGAGATAAAGATAGAAAGGAACCTTGGTGGGTTGGAGGATGCAGAGAAGTGAGATTGTTATTGATGAACCTTGATAAATGCTTATAAATCCTACTAGCTATGTTGATTGGGTTGACCTAGCTTTGTAAAATCATGTTGTTGAGTGCCTAAAAAGTATAGGGTTGATTTAGTTGACCTAATAGTCTGAATTTGATGCTTGAAAGTGTATAGGGTCAATTGGGTTGACCTAGTAGTCTAAACTAGAATTTTGGAAAACCTGCACAAATAGAATAGAGTTGATTTGATGTGACTATATATATATATATATATATATATATATATTACTATTATGTTGATACAGTCAACCTAACATCATAAATATATGAAAAATAAAATTATGAAATGATGAAATAAGTGAAATAAATCATGTAAGGGTTAGATTCATGTTGAGTTCATCAGAATGTATGTAATCAAAAATACATCATGTTTATAAATCAAACCTAACTTAGATAAGATAAATCATATCATACACTTTTGATTAAGGATACATTTGTTAAGTGATATCATGACCAATATGGGGATCTTCTAGACCTAATTAGGGGATCTCTTATTAAAATACACCATGCTAGGGAGGGTTCCAAATCCTCCAATCTAACACAATCATGTAATAACCCTAAGGGCATCCTAAGTTTTTTATATTTCACCTAAACTAATAACAAGTAAATTAAATCTAATATAGTGCTCAACAAAGCTTGTGGCACATCATAAGGGTTTATAAATAATCAAAACATGTATAGGAGAATCTGAATTAAGCTATGTATGAGTAATACCCTAATACAAGGAATATGAAGAGTAATATTATTCAAAGCCAATACTTATGCTACTTTTATCTACTAAAGAAAGGAGCAAAGTTACAGAATACTTACTTGAATGAGAACCCATTGACACTTAATCTCTCCCCTAGATAATGGGGATTTACAAGAGTTTTTTGTGGTTTGTAAGGATCACTAAGAAAGGACAAAGCATCCAAAACTTATCCACAAGATTAGATTCTCTAAGTAGAAAGCCTAAGCTAAGACTCTTTAAGTAGATTGGTGAAAGAGAATATTTTAAATAAATAAGAGAGAATAATAACTCTTTATTACATATTGAAATAATGAAAAAATGATCTTGTATTTATAGGTGCATTTGACCCTTGACCCTTTAAAAAATCTTGATCGATAGGGTCGATCCAATTGACCTATCACAATTTTAGATAATTATTCACTAGGTCTTGAGCTAGGTTGGCCAAAGGATAACCTAATTCTTAAGTGAAAAGATCCCAAAACTATACAAGGTCAACCTGATCAACCTAGCACAAGTGACTGACAAAAGTGACTTAAGGTGAGGAAAAGAGGGATAAAAAGTGGAAAAGACTAGAGGAGCGTGCAAAGGAGGATTAATAGCTTAGGGAATGGTTTTTATGAGTTGGTTATATTAAAAATATGTGTAAATAAGGGGCAAAAAACCTATGAATCACTAATGATCTATCCACCCATTTCTTAGTGTACCCTTTAATGTGTGTACTCAGAGAGATTGAGTCTTGATGGGTTCCTCTTACAGAACCACAACTTTTAAATTTCACTATAATGTTACTCTTCATTAGCCATTCCATTATGAACCCTTTGTGTAGAGTTAATTAAAATATTAAACCTTGAATAGGGAAAAAATAGAAGTAAGCACACATTTAGAAAAATGAACTTAGGAGTAGTGTCTAGATTAGTTCAAGGATTCAAGATCAATTTGTAGGTTTTCAAAGTTCTAAGGAAGATCAATAAAAAATGGCTAGGGTAGAAAACTTAGAAAAAATTCCTAGCATAATTTCTTGGAGCCCATAATATTCAAGAAACAAAAGACTTAGTTGATTCTTTATGTTCTCTCAGAGCCACACGTCACTTTTTTGCTCAATGAGACATAGTCATTTCTCTTCACATGTCATCTGGTGATATGCATCAATATCATTATAGTCCTAGGCCTGTTCAAAACTATTTTAAAGACTTATTCAATTTTCAATAATTTTCCCAGTAAGGTAATGATGTCAGTAAAGTAGTGGGTGAGTAGGCAAGTAGGATGCTTCCATGTGTCACATTCCTAGTGACCCAGAGTCCCATAACTATCCATATAGTTTAAAACCCTCTAGGCTAGTAGGTTACCATAGTGATTCCATGTGGCATAATCCCACTACTCTATTATATTAAGGATTTTACTACATCCCAAGTAGTGTTTTAGAGTAATGGGTGAGTATGATTAACACCATATGGAAAAATCTCACTTCACCATAGAAATAATAGTCAGCATTAAAATTGAAGCCTCAGCCTATAAGTGGAACTATGAGGAAAAGTCATATGCTAGGGACCTATATTTCAATCCTAAGGTCCATGGATAAGGTAAAAAGTTATAATAATTGACTAAGTGTTGAAGGAGGCCCAAAGGGAATTTTGATACTTAGAATACTTTTGGCCTTCCAATCCTTTCCCAAACCTTACCAAGGTTGTCAATACTTTCCTAGGCTCAATAAAATTAAAGGAAGACATGTGTTACCCCCTAAAAAACATGAAAGTTTGGGGGCATTAAAATCCTAAGCCAAAGGTTAATACCCTCATGATCCTAAAAACTCAAGAGGATGTTGAGTAGTAGCTTCTCATAACCCTAGGGGATTGAATAGATTAAACTTGGAACATTGGCCTAATGGCCCCAAGGTCTGTTGACCATTTTTTGTCACCATAGAGGACCAAATTTTAGTTATAAAGCTTTGAGTTTAACAGGGAAGGTTCTTCAAATTCTATCTAAGTTTAGGAAAAATGTTTGAGTCTTTAGATTTAACATATTTTCAAAGAGGTTAGTCTTTAGGATTTTTGTTCAGAATGGATGTTTAGAACTTTTGTCTGAAAAAAATTTATAAAGTTTTTTGAAATTTTTACTCTTCAGGTTTTGTGTATCATAAATGGTTAAAACTTATGCATGACAATTTTTTGTGAGGGTTTTGTGTCTTTGGAATAATTATTCAGACAAAATTAGAAGGATGTATCTAAATAAATCTTCATGAGGATTGACTAAGTACTTTGGTCTTCAAAAAAAGTGTTGTAGAGATAAGTCAAAAAATTTGTTCTGCATAAAAATGTTGAAGACCAAATAACTATAAATTATAAAAGGTTTTAGGTATTAAAATAAAGTGTTCAAAAGGATGTTTCATAGCTTATGTCCCAAACACAAATTTTGACTAAAAAATTTTGAAGTCCAAAAGAGTCATAACTTTTTCTACAAACAAAATTTATCAGGTTAAGGCCCAAATAGAGATGTTGAAAGCTAAAGGATGAGTAGAAGATATGAAGAAGAAATCATCTCAAAAATTAGTCAATTCCTCAAAAAATTGCTTGAGAAAAATATAAGTTAGTATAGATATAAAGCTTTAGGTTAGCAGGATGCTTCCATGTAACATAATCCCAATGACTTGGATCCCTTAGAACCATCCAATGCAATTCAAGCTCTCCAAGCTTGGGGTGAATGAGAATATTCCACATGGAAACTTCTTAAGAGTTCATAATTCTAAAGGTGAGGCCAAAAACTCAAATGCCTCAGTGAATAAAGAAAGGACACATGGCTTCCATGTGGAAAATCAGACCCTACAAAGGTAAATTCTATATAAATTTGTGAAGGCAAATTACTTTTAGACTTCATCATTTATTCATATTTAAAATCCTTATAAAGCCACATGT
Source organism: Torreya grandis (assembly GCA_037957365.1). Classification (NCBI taxonomy): domain Eukaryota; kingdom Viridiplantae; phylum Streptophyta; class Pinopsida; order Cupressales; family Taxaceae; genus Torreya; species Torreya grandis. The sequence goes on along the minus strand of JARHVA010002934.1, from coordinate 78,449 downwards.
CAACATTTTGTTGCCTTAATCCTATTCAAAAAAGTATTTAAGACTTAGTTAATTATTCAAAAATTTCTAAGGGGAAATAACATTTGAAAAGTGTCAAAGTAAGTGGGTTAGTAGGATGATACCATCTGGCAAAATATTGGTGACCCAAAGCCTTGAGATAGTCTATGTAGCTACTAAAATATGTCAGAGCAATGGGTTAGTAGGATAATGCCACATGACATAATCTTGAAAACCTAAAATCCTAGAGCCATATGCCAAGTTCAAAGTAGCAAGGCCTTTGAGTGAGAGATAATGTGACAAGTGGTAGCCAAACAAAACACACAAACTATTAAATATTTGGAAAAATGAAAAAGACTTAAAAATGTTTTTAAGTGTTGAGAATAAAATGAAAAATTTTCTTTAAATAGAGCCCCATAACCTTTTTTACGAGTGTAAAATTCCTTAGTTAAGCAATATAGTGGTATTATTCGACATGAAAAAATCTTTTTACTCCTTTGTAATAACATTTAGCACACACTTAGATCTTTATCCAAACAATGAAGGAAAGAGAAAAAGACATATGGCTGGAACCTGCCACTAAAAAATTTGATAGTGTGAAATATTGAATTAACAATTAAAACTTCATCTGAATCTAATCTTTGAAGGTGCCTAAATAAAAAATGGATTATAACCAAGGTCAAAGAGGGTTAGGTAAGGGAGGGTAAAACAACTTTGACCAAATAGGGAAGGTATGGGAGGAATGATATGTGATATCTTATAAGGAAGGTGACATTACGATAAGATGTAAATGATCCTCATATACAATTCCTTAGGTCTCCCAAGTGAAATAACACTTGAGATGTATTATATTCGTGGACTCATCAATTTCATCTCCATCTAGTGTAGCTAATCTATAATCTCCAAAGCCATAATTAGCAACAATGATATAAGGGATTATCTAATTAAGCATAAACTTGCTTTTATTATTTTTATCAATCATGGTGTTCTTATTATTTTATTTGAGGACAATATCACCAAGCTAAAATTCTCTATGATTGACCCATTGGTTATATTGACCACATAACTAATTCTATTATACTTGAAGGCTATTTACATCAGCTATGCATTTTTCATCTAGTAACTCTAGATCTTATAAATGAGCTACTCTATAATCTTCATCATTAAGGATATGATTCAATGAGATATGCATAGAAGGAAAATCAACCTCAATAATAAGAATGGCCTCAGTGCCATATAAAATCTATAAGTATAGTATACCTAGAGGGCATAAAAGATTTGCAAGTGCCAATCATAGCCAACATCATTGATAATCTTCTTAAGAATATTGACAATGGTTTTGTTATGTCTCTATTTGGCCATTACCTTGTGGGTAATATGTAGCATAAAAGTGTTGGGTAATTTTAAACTCAGCATAGAGTGCTTTGACATCCTTATAAAATATAATATCAAATGGGATACCATAGTGGTAAATGAGATGGTTGAAGATGAATTTGGAATTTTTTTATAGTCATGTAAGTGAGGGGTATAGCTTCAACCCACTTAGTAAAATAATCAATAGTGGTAAGGATATATTTATGGTCATTTAAGGAGGTAAGGTTAATCTTCCTGATGAGATTGAGTCCCCACATTGAAAATGGCCATGGTGTAGTCATTGTTTTGAGTATTATGGTTGAGGCATGGATCAAATTTGTATGCCTCTAACATTTATTGCATTTTTTCACATAGGTAACTACATCTACTTCCATGGTTGGCTAATAGTAATCAGTACATAAGATCTTTTTAGCAACGACTTGCCCATTGGTGTGGACTCCGTAAACTCCTTCATGAACTTTCCTCAATGTTAATGTAGCTTCTTTCAAATTCAAAAAATGAAATAGAGTTCCATCAAAGTTTTTGTGGTAAAGGGTTGGGACAAGAAGGTTATATCGAGAGGCTTGGTGTGTGAAATATTTTTGTTGTTTTCATGAAAGGTATGGTGGAATGATTTGGTCATGAAAGTAGTTATATAAGTCTAAATACCAAACAAAATTAGGACCAACAATAACACAAATAATTTTAATGATCACACTTTCATGAGCAAGTTTTAAAATATGTTCAATAAGAAATTGATAGTATTTTTCCTTATATATTTTGTGGATTAAAGAACCAATGGTAGTCATGACATATGTTATCCTATTATTCACCTAAGGTATGTGTTCAAATTGACTATGGGAAATCTAATACTTGAGAACATCCACCATGGCCTTGTATGGTACCAACTTATCATCTTTGGTATATAACTAATCTATAACTTGATTTATGACTAGATTGGAATCACCATGAACCAAGAGATGTTGGATGTTCTATTGTAATACTTGGTGAAGCCCTATAATGAGTGCTTTGTATTCAGCCATGTTATTAGTATAAGGAAAGATGATATAAAATGATTTGGGAATAAGATCCCCCTATGGAGTAATAAATAATAGGCCTTCTCCTAATCCATGAGATGTGAATGACCCAGCCAAATACAAATTCCAATGCTACTCCTTAGTAGGTATTTATACGATGGTCATGATGGACCTATCTAGGAGTGCAAAAGTGAGTGGTTAAGTATCTGAAAGGGGAGCTGTAACAAACTAATTGATAAGTACTTATCCCTTAATGACCTTCTAATTGACTTAATATCAAACTCACTCATAAGCATGATCCACTTAACTATGTGACCATGTAAAGTTGTTTTTGATAGTAGATACTTAAGTGGATCTACTTGGGTAATGACTTTGGTCTTATTGTTAAGAATGTAATGACATATCTTCTAGGCTATAAAGATCATAGATAAACAATATTTTTCAATTGGTGTATAGTTATATTTATATTCTATCATTGTATGGATTATATATTACATGGTACATTATTTCCCATTTTCATCATGTTGAGCTAACAGTGCCCCTAAAACATTGTTAATGGTAGATAGGTATAGTATGAATGGCTTCCCTAGCATTGGTGGCAACTGTTGGCCATTTTTTGGCCCACATACAAAGTTTTGACTGGATAGTCATGTAGCAAGGTTCCTATTAAGAGAGTTGTCTAATTATTGAACAAATGAGCATTATTATAGATGGAATGAGTGGACCAAAGGGATCATGCAGAGTGAAAATCTTTTGAAACACTTTAATCTTATTTAAAGTGTACTTTATCAAGTTCTAAGGGGATAGGTCTACAATTATAGATGAAAGGTTTGAGAAAGTTTCATGGTGAAACTAACTAGTTCAAGGCCACGGAAAAATTCTACACAAGATTCAGGTCTTCATAGTTCTTTCAGACCTTCAAGGATCAAGTGGCATTTCAAGCATGAGTTTAGAAGAATAGACAGGGCTTGGAAAATCTAAGTACAAAACCTTTTTTTTATAAGTATTTACTTGGTAATTATTTTGGATTTTATTGGGATAAATCTAACTTATTTTAGACCTTTTATTTTACTAAACTTTCATTCTTTTGGGAAATTTATTTTGGATTTTTTGGCTAAGTTTCAGGAATTATTTCAGACATTTTGTTTGAAACAAAAGTCCTGAAGACCTAAATTCTCTCAGAGATTTTGTCCATAATAAAGTTTTGAAGGGTATTTTTCATATAAAGTGTCCTAAATGAAAATATTGAAGGGTCATTTCTTTGATAAAGTACCCTAAACAAAAATCCTAAAGGGTCATTTTTCAAGCAAAGTGTCTGAAACAAAACTCTTGAAGGGTCATTTCTTTAGGAAAGTGGCTAAGACAAAGGTTTCAGAGGGTCACAAATGTCATTTGAAAAGTAAAATCCTAAAGGCAAAAGGCCAAGTACAATTATTTTAGGAAAATTGTTTGGGACAATTTTACTAAAGGCATGAATTATATCAAACATTTTATCCACAAAAAATTGTCCAAGGCAAAGATAAAGTAGACTTAATTATTTCAAAAAATTGTCCCATGATAGTTTCCCCAAACATGGATCTATCAATCTTGAGGCATGAATAATTGGTGTTCATCATTAAATTAATTACAATATAGTGTAGAGTCCTAAAATGAAGATTTGGTGATTGGATAGAGGGAGTTGAGCACTAAATTCTTTTGTGAGGCCTTTGAAGTTGTACCTTCTTGATAAGATCTTGAGTTAATATCCTCAAGAGTGCTAATCCATCAAAAGTGGTTGGGCATATTTTGATGAACATCTCTCTCTCTCTCTCTCTCTCTCTCTCTCTCTCTCTCTCTCTCTCTCTCTCTCTCTCTCTCTCTCTCTCTCTCTCTCTCTCTCTCTCTCTCTCTCTCTCTCTCTCTCTCTCTCTCTCTCTCTCTTCTATAAATATAATTTTCTAAGCCTTGAAATGGATCCTTCTTTTTGGTATGACCAGACTCTACCAAAAATTTTACTGTAACACCTTTTGATGCAATAAAGATTGAATTCTATCATCTTCTAAGCTAGATTGAAGTGTGTTTCATGAATTCATGTACTATGTTTAAGTGAATGTATTTTTCTTGTCTATGTCTAAGTTTTTATCACCTTCAAGAAGTTCTTAGTAATTCTTACAGGTTATTATAAGTGCAATTTATAGTTCGTTGTCTAGCTTGAAAGTGGATATTTTCCCTCTCATGCTAATTTGATAACTAAGTAATGCCTTATTCTAAAATATTTATGTGAGATTGATATTTTTTGGTCTTGAATGTGTCTCATAGTGTGTCTTGTGTGATTTTGAATGATTAAATCATTGGTTCATCACCTCTTTTACATGCTTTTATAAGTTATCATCAAAATCTCTCTCCCTTTTCCAAGAAAGTACTAGTTTAGGTTTAGTTCAGGTGATAGATCCAAAAGGAAATCAGCCTTATCCATAGATTTGATCCATTATTAGGATACCCACAACCTAGGATCAATCCCATGTTGGACTATATTTGATTAAGAATATCTAAACAATCCCCTCCTCAATTAGGGTGTAAATCTATAACACCAACAATTTTTGGCATGCTTGGTAGGACTTAGCTTCTTTAGAATAATTGAATTTTTAAGATTGAGAAGAAGAAATTAAAAAAGGAGGAGACATCGACCATCATCAAAAGTTGAAAATAATTCAAGTTATAAAGTTCATAGCATCTTTTATATAGTGCTTTCATGCTAAAGTTACAACAAGATCATCAAGTAAAGGTACTCCTTTTGAACATATTGAATTTCCTTCTACTTATTATAAAAGATCAATATTCAATATTATAAGACCTTATCCTCAAAAATAGCATTCATCTCCTCATCATTATATAATTTTAGCCTAATCTATTGTCCCCTTAAGCCAAATCCCTTTTACCTAAATGGTTATCAGAAATTAAGTATTTTTCCCATTTAATAGGGGAAATCCCTTGAATTTATCCCAATATGATGACATCCCTATGTCTACCCTAAAGAGTATCCCTTTATTCTTAGGAGAATGGGATAAAACTATTATTATTAAGCATATCCAAGATGTTGACAATCTATTTTCTGTTCATAATGTCACTCAAGATAATGTGGCTATCAGGTTACTTGTTTCTTCCTTTAAAGGAAAAGTATTAAAATGGTATAGGAATATTCATTTGACCTCCATTGATACTTGGGATGATCTAGATGTAGCCTTAGTTAGGCAATTTTAAGACAAGTCTGATCATCTATCATTGGTTAAAAAATTGACTACCATAAAAAGGTACCTCCATGAATTCATGTCTGATTTTAACCTTATATTCCAAAATACATAGACTAGGATCCCTACATTGGTTATACCATCTCCAAAATATGCATTTGTGTACTATCTTAAGGCCCTTAATTTTGATATAAGTGTCATGATATAGTCTATGGGTGGTAATACCTTGCCAAATTCCTATGAAATCGATATAAGGGTATAAAATAGCTTAATAAAAGTTGGTAAACTTTATCCAAGGCCTCTAATTCCCATATTCCCAAAATTTCAACCTATTCCTCCTCCTCATGTTCCCTAGTTTCCATTTATAGCTCTTACTCTATCTCCAAAAAGTCCAAGTTATAGTTCCTCCTATTTAATCTACTGAGATTGGTGATCTAAAAATAATGATAGAAGATTTTGGAAATGAGATTTTTCAACTCAAGAGTCAATAGTACCAAGGTAGACCTTATCAACAACAAACCTAGAATACTTATCTATCTTTTAATAACCAAAGACCTCCTTATCAAGGTTTCAAGGATAATAGGAAACCTTATCAAAATCAAGGAACAATAACCCAAACTAAGCCATATGTATCCCTTGATCCTAATATGCCTTGTAATTCAAAAGTTATTGTTCCTAAATATAACTTGATATAAGATCTAGGTTAGCAGCCTTCCAATCCAAATGACACTAAAAATCAAGCCTTGGTATCACAAGATATTTCTATTCCAAAAATGACATAAGAAGAGTTCTCTCTTAAATATAGTTAGTATAAATATATGAATATGGAATTATAAGGATAAATTCAGCAATTTATAGGGTAGCCTAATTCTATCAATGTTAATTGGCAATTAGATGATCATATTGCATTTAACCAAGTTGGTCAAACTAGCAACACAAATGGTCAAGTGGCAGCTTTGACTAGAGATAAAAGAAGATCAATTAAGGGAGCTCAAGATGTGAATAATAATTCTAGTATTCCTATTTTTTTCTAAGAGTTTCAAGGATCAATTTGTTGTTCCTATAGCATAGAAGATTCAAATTCCAAAGATAGTGAAGGTTTCCAAAATGTCTCTAATTGGAGAACAACCAATGGCTCAAAAATTGCAGCCAAAGGTTAGTGGAGCATATTTTAGTATAATAGAATAAATGAATAAATCAAATGTCATCATTATCATGTGGATTCCCTTGCCATCCTACGATAAAAAGACATGCTTATTCAAGATCTTTCAGATCTTAAGGTATCTAAAGAACCAGTTGAGAAATAAGGAGATGTCTTAGCTAATTCAGACTAATAAATCAATAAAACTAATTAGAAAATACATATCATGAAAAATGTGTACAAAAATAATGTCAAATCAAACAAAACCCTTCCCTTTTATCTCTCTTTGATAGTTGGTAACTACTTAGTCCATAATTGTATGGTATATAGTGGAGCTAGTAACACTGTCGTGCCCAAAAAAATTACAAATAAGTTTGGTCTTATCAATGAGACAAATACTAAAGGAGTATTGAAATTATATGGGTTACCAATGAAGATAGTATGAATGATCAAAGATATAAAATTGACATTACATGCTTTCCCTAGTGTTATTATTCAGCAAGATGTAGTTGTATTGAACTTGCCTCTCTATTTTTCCATGTGTCTATTAAGAGAATTTTCTTCAAATATTAGAGGATATTTATGAGTTGATTGGACCTATTTAATTTTTAGGACCAAGTATGGTACTAAGGTGACAATACGTTCTGAACCTATTTCAATATTTCATTTGGAGCCATATATGCCAAGTATGGTGAACACCAATTATGTTATCTCAGATAAGGAACTATAAAATAGTGAGGTGGAATCTGAATCACCTATAGATGGAGTCCCAAATATTTTCCTTGATGAATGGGCATTTTATTTTCATGGACATGATACATACAAGTTAATTGAAGAAGAGAGACTTGGTGTCTATTGTCTTCAAGAAAATGATGCAATACAACATTGATGAAAGATGATCAGCCTAGTGATGGATTATGGCAGCTATATTTTTATGGATCTAGGAAAAAACATGGCATTGAAGCTGGAATGATGTTAATTTATCCATCCAATCAAAGTTTTTTATCTTCTCTCAATTTTTAGTTTGGTTTTTCCAATAATGTTACTAAATATAAAGCACTAGTGCATGGTTTGCAATGAGAAAGAAAGATGAAGGTCAATTCTTTACAAGTTTTTAAACATAGTGAGTTGGTATTACACCAAGTAAGGGGACTTAATTAATGAAAGAACCCAATACTTAGGTCTTTTAAGCATCGATTATGGTATCTAGTTTAAAACTTTCAAGCTTTCAATATTCAGGCCATATTAAGAAATCAAAACAAACATGTAGATAGGCTAGCTACCATTGGATCATAATTTAGTATCCCAGATGACATAAAAAATGAAAAATTTAAATCACACATAAAGGTAGTTATGATACCTATCCCAAAAAACCATGACAATTGGTAAGTATTTGAAGATAATTTTCAAATTTTCAAATTATTACAAGAAGAAGTTGAATTGTCCTCAAGGAACCAAGACAAGCATTTGTAGTAGTATGGTGACTAAATTGTGAAATTGAAGATAAATAAGTTGCATAAAGGGTTTGTGAGCCTTAAAAATATATTCAACAGAGATGATGAATTGATAAAATAAAAAAATTATTTATCAACCAAGGAATAACATTATACAAATGTGGATATTGTCGTTGGTAAGAGTTTAAACCTAGGCAAAGTTTGCACATCTTCAGAAAAAGAAACGTTTATTAAGTCCAAGTTTTATAGATGTCTTTTCATGGTAGTACAATGACTTTAAATTATTTTATCTAAGTCTATATCAACATACCATTGAGTTAGAAGATGAGACCAGGCCATTCAAATAGAGACAAAGGCCTATCCCTAATCTTGAATCTTTAATGAGAGATGAACTATATAAGCTAATTGAGTTAGCTATAATATTTCCAATCAAGCACTCATCTTGGGTATAAAACCTTGTTCCAGTACAAAAAATAATGGTTATATAAGGTTATGTGTTGACTTCCATGACTTGAACAAGGCCTCTCTTAAATACCACTACCCATTTCCATCAATGGAACATATTTTACAATTAGTGGCAGGTTCAAAAAGTTTCTCTTTATTGGATGGATATAATGGATATAACCAAATTTTGGTCAAAGAAGAAGACCAATTCAAAACAACCTTCACAATAAAGTGGGGGACATTTGTATATATAAAGATGACTTTTGGTTTATCTAATGTTGGATCCACTTTTTATAAGGTTGTGGACATGGAATTTTAGGGTCTCCTCAACAAGTTTATTTTTATTTATTTGGATGACATAATAATATTCTCTAACAATACAGATGAGCATATGATTCATCTCAGACAAGTGTTTTAAAGGTTCAGGGAATTTGGAGTGTCTTTGAATCCAAAAAGTGTGTTTTCTCTATTCATGAAGGCAATCTTCTTGGATATGTAATTTCAGAAAATGGTACAAGAATAGATCCTGATAGGATATAATTAATTATTAAACTTTCATTGCCTAAGCACAAGAAAGCCTTGCAATGATTTTTAGGAAAGATCAATTTCATAAGGAGATGCATTTTAAATTTTACTACTTTATCTAGGCCACTCACAACCATGCTAAAGAAGGGTCAAAGTTTTAGTTGGTCTAAAGAATATGTAATAAGTTTTGAAGAAATCAAGAAACCTATAACCAATGCTCTTACACTCTTAAACCCTGACTTCACGAAATATTTCTTCTTATACACCTATGCTAACATTGACACAATTTTAGGTATTCTCATGCAGTAGAATAAAGAAACTTTAGAGTATCGAATATCTTTCTTTAGTAAAGGCTTAGTAGAATATGAAACAATGTATTATTTTTTTGAGAAGCATGTACTTTTAGTCATAAGGTCTCTCAAAAAATTTAGGTACTTGATATCCAATAATAAGATACATTTTATGGTTACACATCCAAGTGTCAAAGATTTTCTTCTGAATAAAGATATAAATGATAAGAGAATTAGTTGGATAACCAAAGTCATGGAATATGATGTTGAGATCAATGTCATAAATCTAGTTAGAGGAAAAGGAATTTGTGAACATCTAGCCCAAGACTTTCAGGAGACTAATGGGATAGCTATGATGTTAAATAATGAAGAACTTACAACTGATCAGGCCTCACCTTCCATCTAGTTTCAAGATATGGTAAGGTATCTATAGGATGGTATTTATCCTTCTCATCTGACCCATTTAAAGAGTAAATATTTTAGATTGTAGTCAATTCCTTTTCTTGTTGTTGATAATGTGTTGTTCAAAAAGGATATTAATGGCATACTGCTAAAATGTATAGAACTAGGTCAAACACAAAGGTTTCTTAAGTAGTTCCATGATGGACATGGTTAAGGACATTATTCATCAAGGGTCACACTCCATAATATCATGAGAGGTGGGTATTATTGGCCAAGTTTATTTGGTGATTGTCATGCATGGACTAAGAAATGTAGACAATGTGCCATATTTTTTGGAAAGGTGAGGCTTATAGCCTTACCTCTCCAACCAATTTTAGTAAATCAACCCTTTGTCAAATGAGGATTGGAATTTATTGGTCTTACTAATCCCCCTTCAAGATTAAGACACAATTGGATTCTAACTACCATAGAGTTCCATCCACATAGAACCAGTTATCTTGGCTTTCCTGCATTTATTTATTTTTTCTCTTTAGTTTTGTATTCTTGGGTTTGTCAAAAATAGATTTGGCTCCCTCCCTAATCAAAAATAAAAACACAACATAAAATCATCCAAAAATAAAGGTAGTTTGAGGTACACATTACATTTAATTTTAAGTTATTTAATTTTTAATCATTTTTCTTTCAGTTATTTTTGCTTTAAAAATATTACAATTTTTTTAGCCTCAATATTGTGTTACTATGTTCTTTCTTGAATCACCATCCCCTATTGATTTTACCAAATGGACAGAGGCATTGGCATTAAAAGAATCCACTAAAACTAATGTTTTGAACTTCTATGAAGGTTGTCTTACCAATTTGGGGTCCCTTCAACCATAATTTTTGATAATGTTATGGCTTTTGTAGGATCTAAGATCAGCTAGTGGGTAGTTCAAAATATTATCCTTAAGGCAATGACCTTGTTGAGTCTACTAACAAGAACTTATTAAATATTATTAGGACTATTGAATAAAATCACATATCATAGGATCTCAAATTAAAGTTAGATATATGGGATAATAGGATCACCTATAAGAGGTCAATAGTCAATTCTTCATACAAGCTAGTATATGGTAAGGAAGCAAAAATGCCTATTTCTCTTGAATTCCCTAATTTGGAATTAATACATTAACTTAAAATTTTGGAGAATGAGCCAATGAAAATAAGATATGTTGCTCTCATGGAGATAGAGGAGACAAGGCATCAACCCATGTTGTCCATAAAGGCCCATCAAGTAATAGTAAAGAGATCTTTTGACAAAGGAACTTATTCATGAAGTTTTCAAGAAGGAGATTTGGTCCTTAAGTGGGATGAGGACATAGCTAAGCTAGGACGGCACACAAAATTTGATTCTCTCTGGAGTGGTAAAAATAAAGTCTCTAGATGCAAGTCCCACAATGCTTTCCAACTCATAAGGATGAATGGTGAAGAGCTTCCTATCCTAGTTAATGGGATATATCTTAAGTAATGCTATTAAGGAAAGTAAGTTCCTAATACATAGTTCATTATTTTAGTTTTTTTCTCTCATGTATTATTCTTACACAATAGTTTGTTTCTATTTTATCCCAAATAAGTGATTTTATTTTCACAATTATTCATTATTTTAATTGCTTTTGTTTTATTAGGTTAGTTTCCCTTTCAAGTTTGTTTCTTTCCCTGTTTGTTAGAATTTTTTTATCTTTACAAGATAAAAGGTTGTCTTAAAATTAATGTAAATAATCAAAGGGTTATTTAAATAGTCTGAGTTCTCAAGCATATTAGGCATGTTTCCCAGATGTGTCACCAAAGAGGTTGGCCATTTTTTGGCCCACATATAAAGTTTTGACTGGATAGTCATATAGCAAGGTTCCTATTGAGAGAGTGGTCCAATGATTGAATAAATGAGAAGAGTTATAGATGGAATGAGTAGACTATAGATATTTGTAGAGTTTAAAGATTTTAAAGCACTTTAAGTTTATGTAAAGTGTATTTTTTTAAATTTTAAGGTGATAGGCCTACAATATTGAGGTATGGTGTGTAAACATTATTTATCTATAATGTTATTATTATTATTAGTTATAATAATAAGTTAATATATTTGTAATAGGTTAGTTTGTTCATACATTTGCATGAATTTATTGTTAATAGTTAACAATTTATTTCATAGTAAATATAGATTGAGCTATTATAGGAGATTCTAGCAGATTTTGTAATTAGTGGGATTCTTAGATAATAGGATATACTATCTTATATATTTGTGATAGCTTTCATACGAAATGCAATAAAATAAATATAGTGAGATTATTATTGTGTTTAATTGTTTATTCGTTATTATGTGATGTTTAGCTCTTTTTCCACTATGTAGCTCTGATCATCCCCAAGATCAAGTATCAGATCAGTGTTTGGTCTTGTGCCTACAATTGAGGATTAAGAATTTGAATGAGTTAATGTCATTGATTATATTATGGCCTCAAATCAATGAAATGCATTCTTTGATATAAAGTTCTTAGTAAGATTATTTTTATGGACTACACACACACACACACACACACACACACACACACACACACACACACACACACACACACACACACACACACACACACACACACACACACACACACACACATGTCTTTTGCTATCATGTTGAAATGTGTGAAGGATCAGACCTGATGTCTTAGACTATAGAATCTTTTATAGGCATGATATTTTTTTAAGTGTTCATATTTATGTAGGAGGCTAAAATCTATATGCATTTGAATTCAAGATTTATCTATGCCAGTCTCAGCATTTTACCATTGGTGGTTCAATGTGTACATTGATTCGACATTTTATTTACTTGAGATGTTTTGATGCATCATGATACTTCTTGACTACAATTCACCTCAGATCCACTCATATCTTCTCAGCTGATCCATGTTGGACTTAGCACATATAATTAGTAGGTGTACCATTCAATTTTAACTTTATATATCTACAACTATCTCTCCTCTATAAATGTGTTACCTATTGGAGAATTATATCACTATTTGAAAGACATATGTAGCTATTTTCAATGTAACATAATGAAAAGAAATTTCATTAGTAGCCAACGTAACAACCAAAAGAAAATATAATCTAGTTTTTGCTTTGATCTGATCAACATCTTTACGGTACTTATTTTTTTGTTGGCTTCCACGTCCATACTTATTTTCTCCCTACACGTCCTAATAAGAATATTGTTTAGAAAATTTCACTCGGATGGAATAATCATAGACATCAATTCTATAATTCATGTGTAAGAGATAATTATCAATCCATATAGTTGATAGAAAAATCCTTACAACTTACCAAATTCTATCCCATCGAGTTGTCCACAAGCTCGACCTATAAAATGTTATCCACATGATAGGTATCCAAAATAAAGATCCGTACCAAATGTGCATGATAATATTTTTTGGCTGGTAATACACTTAGAGATAAGTTATTTGTTGACTTGGGTAAAGTATTTATTAATTATAGGTTTTTAAGTCATTTTATTAGGTTTGGATATTTTATTTTAGCTTTATTTAGTATTTTTTTATAGTCATTTTTTTATATTAGTTTTAAATGAGTATTTATTTAGTCATAGTCTTATTTTCATAAAGGTTGTGTCAAAATAAGTCTTTTAATTATTTTTAATTTTTTAATTAAGTCACTAGTTTAATGAGTCTCATAGATGTGCATTGTGTTAGTGGTTTAATGATGTGAAATAACAAAATGCTATTTGTTTTAGGTTATTAGATAAGTTATTCATGATATTTGTCAATCTAAATTCAAATAATTTTGTGTTAATGTTGTCTTTGTTAAGATTTAAGAGTCTCAAAAATTAAAAAAATTGAAAAACTAAAAAAAGAATTGTCTTACAAACACATTTTTAGGTGACCTCGATGTCCTGAATCAAATGTAATCAAATGTAAAATGCATTGAAGTTATGGGGGAACTTATCCTTGTCAATTTCATGCTTTAAAGCTTCATTGACACATTTTTTTGAGTAAGGAGATTCTTTACTAGAGGTCATAAGCATGGAGGAAGGAGGTTTCCAGATCCTCTCATCAATCACCAATGATGGGTCCTAGGATGTTTTGGTGACATTTTGTGTGTATGTATTTGAAAAAGAATAGAAGAGAATTCATGTTCACATGTGTGGTATGATTTTATATTTTTTTAGTAGTGTCTTTTCATTCCTCTAGTTTTTCATACATCCTCTAATATTTGGAGAAAAGGGAGAGTATGGATATAATGGAATGTGGCAAATAGTTGTATAGGAGGGTAGCTAATTGAAAAGATCTCATGACTACCTTACTTATTTATGAAGATGACCCTGAATGACATGTACATACAGTCACATAAAGTAAAAGTGGGATGAATTCCTTCACATAGTATTTGTCATGTTCATCAAGATCATGTTAGTAGTATGCAAACTTAAAAGTATGCATTGGCATACAATTCTATTTGGGCCAATTCTTGAAGATGTATATTCTCCTCATACTTACACTAAAGGGGTGTAGATATGATTAATTATTGTCATAAGGGGATGAATGTTGAGGTATGGTGTGTAAAAATTATTAATATATAATGTTAAATTATTGTTAGTTACAATAATACATTTATATGGTTGTAATAGGTTAGTTTGTTGCACAAATATATTTTTAATAGTTAATAATATATCTTGTACTAAATATAGCTAGATTGAGTTATTATAGGAGATTCTAAGATATTTCTTAGTTAGTGGGATTATTAAATAATATGATATGTTATCCTATATATTTATAATGTTTTTTGTATGAAATGCAATAGAATAAATATAGTGAGATTATTATTGTGTTTAATTGTTTATTCATTATTCTATGATGTTTAGCTTTTTTTCTACTATGTAGCTCTAATCTTCCCCAAGATATAATTATAGATGAAGGTTCTGAGTAGGTTTCATGGTGATACCAACTAGTTCAAGGTCATGGAATAAGTTTTCATAAGCTTTAGGTCTTCATAGTTCTTTTAGACCTTCAAGAATCAAGTAACATTTCAAGCATGAGTTCAGAAGAATAGATAGGCCTTGGAAAAGCTAAGAATATATTTTTTTTGGGATAAGTCTTTACTTGAAAATTATTTCAGATTTCATTGGGCTAAAGCTAAATTATTTTATACCTTTTATTTGATGAAGTGTTCATTCTTTTAGCAAATTTCTTTCAGATTTTTTGGCTAAGTGTCAGGAATTATCTCTAAAATTTTATCCAAAATAAAAGTCCCAAAGACCTAAATTCTCTTGGACATTTTTTCTACAATAAAATTTATGAAGGGTATCTTTTGGGGAAAGTGCCCTAAAAAAAAGCTTGAAGGGTCATTTCTTTGGAAAAGTGCCCTAAAAGAAAAGCCTGAAGGGTCATTTTTCAAGCAAAGTGTTCGAAACAAAATCCTAAAGGGTCATTTCTTTGGGAAAGTGGCCAAGATAAAGGTTCTAAAGTGTCAAAAATTCCATTCAAAAAGTAAAGTCCCAAAGGCAAAAGGCCAAGTAAAATTTTTTTGGGAAAATTATCCAGGATAATTTTCCTGGATGCATAAATTCTTTCAGACATTTTATCTGTAAGAAATTGTCCAAGTCAAAGATAAAGGAGACTTAATTATTTACAAAAATTATCCTATGACAATTTCCCCAAATGTTTCATCTGATGTAAAAGAGGTAAAAATAATTCCTTAAGATAAAGTGGCCAAGACACATAACCCACAAAAAATGTCTAGCAAAAAGTTTGAAAGAAATAGCCCAAGGAATTTGTGATCTAACAGAGTGACATTTACACAAGTGTTAAATTTCAAGCTCAACAGTCATCCATCGGGGTCTAATGATTGATAATTGTGCAAACATCATTTACGTTTCCATGGATGTTAATTAGAAGGTGGATGAATTCTAAATTAAAGCCACATAAAATGACCATTAAAGTTAAAATATGCATTAACGATTGAACAGATGTCAAAAAACATTTACATAGATGTCAAAGAAAGGTGCACAAACATCAAAGTTAATCCTCAAGAAATAGATATTGGAATTTAAATACTAATATCAATGATCTAAGTTTGATCATATAGAAGATCTAATGGTGAGTGGTAATTTATAGGTTAATGGCCCTAAGTAGATTAATGTCACATGTTCAATCATGCATCATAGATCAACATTGAGTATAAGGTCAAAGAAGTCAGTAAATCCTGAGGGAAAATACATACATGATAGGTGGCACAAGCACATTCAATTGACAAAAGATCAATGATTAGAATTCCTCTAGATAAATAGGATCTAATGGAGTGAGATTGGTCAATATGTCAATGATCCAAGTTAGTTTTTGATAGCCAATAAATAGAGGGCAAGCCTAAGACATTTTTTATGGAAGTCGACGAGCCATTTTTTAGTCGAGACAAGTAAATACAAAGAAGCTAAGTTTGAAGATGGCCCAGGATTAAACCAAAATGTATATTTTAGTATTGAAAGGGGTCATAAAAGCTTTGTAAATGTAGAATAGGTCTTTTAGGACCTTACACAGACAAAAGGGTGGTGATTGAGTGTCAAAGTGAGATCAAATATCTAGCGAGTTATGTCTCATCGACATGAAAGCTATAGGAAAACTAATGAATGTGATTGGTTTTCAATATATAGAATGACATGTATCCATCAGTCTTGAGGAATGAATAATTGGTATTCATCATCAAATAAATTAAAATATGGCATAGAGTCTTGAAATGAAGATTTGGTGATTAGATAGAGGTAGTTGAGAATTCAATTCTTTTGCAAGGGCTTTGAAGTTATGGCTTCTTGATAAGATCCTGAGTTAGCATCCTCAAGAGTGATAATCCATCAAAAGTGGTTGTGCCTCTTTAGATGCATATCTCTCTCTTTCTTTCTATTTTCTATAAATATAGGCTTTTAAGCCATGAAATGGATCCCTCTTTTTGGTATGACTAGACTCTTCTAAAATTTGTACTATAACACCTTTTGATGAAATAAAGAATGAATTCCATCATCTTCTAAGTTGGATTGAAGTGTGTTCCATGAATTCATATATTTTTCTTAAGTTAATGTATATTCTTTGTCTATGTATGTGTTTTTCTCACCTTTAAGAAGTGCTTAGTAGTTATTATAGGTCATTATAATTTCAATTTATAGTTTGTTGTCTAGCTTGAAAGTGGATATTTTCCCTCTCATGCTAATTTGATAACTAATTAATGCCGTATTCTAAAATATTTATTTGATATTAATATTCTTTGGTCTTGAATGTGTCTCATAGTATGTCTTATGTGATTTTTAGTGATCGAATAATTAGTGAGTCACCTATTTTACATGATTTTATAAGTTATTGTCAAAATATCTCTCCCTTTTCCAAGCAAGTGCTAGTTTAGGTTTAGTTTAGGTGATAGATTCAAAAATAATCCAACCTTATTCAAACATATGATCCATTATTAGGATACCAACAACCTATGATCAATCCCATGTTGGACTAGATTTGAGTAGGAAGATTTGAACAATCCCCTCCTCAGCTATGGTGTAAATCTAGAAAACCAATAGTAATAGAACAAGTGGATTGGCTAGGTACACATTCAAATGCTCAAGATTTTTGACATTCTAAATTCCAAATAAATATAATGAATTTATTCAATAAATGAGTAAAGGGATATCATTTATCATCCAACTACAAAATGAAGCATCTGATAGACTAGATTTTACCCTACAAACTATAAAGCTAATTTAAAGTGGAAGGTGAATGCATCTCAATAAAGGTTTGAACCTTGGTAGGATCAAATTTATTGCCTTGGTGAGAGATAATAAAGCTTAATTTTTTTCTTGAATTGACACCAAATATGTACTTCTTTGGATTAATTCAAACCTTATACTTAAAAATCCTTTAAATATCCTTTGTAGTACAATTGGATGATCTACATGGGTCTTAGATTTACCCAGTATATCACTAACATGGTCGTAGACAATATCATGCATCATGTCAAGGAATATAATGGTCATAAACCTTTAGTATTTTTCCCCAACATTATTGAGGTTGAACATCATAAACTGATAGTAAAATTTTCCCCAAGGAGTGGTGAACATTGTCTTGTGTTGGTCTTCTAATGTAATCCTAATCTGATTATATCCTTAAAATCCATCCATGAAGGAAAGCATTTCATACCCATCTCTGGAGTCAACTATCATGTATATATTTATTAGATAAATTTATCCTTAGGGAAATCCTTGTTTATGTCTAAAATTAGTTTAAATTTTGATCCCTTGTGGCTTTTAACTGTTAGGCACAGTATTATAAATCCACTATGAATAGTTGATCAGTTTGGTGAATCTCACTTCCAATATTTTTCCAAATTTTTATTAACTAATATAGTATATGAGGATACATCTTACACAATTGTTTCTTCATGGGTTTAGCATTAGGACTCATAATGAGATGATGTAAAACTAAATTACGGTCCAAAATTGGCATGTCTGAATAGGCCCATGCAAAAATGTCAACAAATTCCCTCAAGAGGGGTTTAAAAACTTCATTTTCCTCATTAGTGAGGGACACACCTAGTTTTATCCACTTTAATTCTTATGGATTCCTAATGTTGACTTCATTAGTATCCTCTACTAGGAGAGTTGAGCCATCTTCTATAATAGTTGGTAAATATGTAAACTATCCTATAATGGTAAAGTCCTCTAATTGGACTAGTTCTTTAAGCTCTCCCAAACAAGATGAATTTAAATTACCCTAATGATATCAAGGGCCATGTAAAAACTACTATAGGACATTATCAAATAATTTGATCAAAGGCATGCTATTCTTTTATACTGAGCTTAGACCTAAAATCAAGTTTATTATTGGTGGTTTCCCAAGCTTCATTCGAAGAAGGGTGAACATCCCCATCTAGTGGTACCTAAAATAGGTTTTCATCAAGAGACTAGCCTTTTCATTTACTTTTACCCTTATCCAAAAATGACTCAAAGAGGTTTTCACTTTGGGACCTTAATGTTTTATTCTTTTGTTTTTTGCTAAGGGTGTTCACTTTCTCTCTAAAATAGGCTATAGGATCTAATTTAATAGAGAACCCTTTTTTGTGGTCTCCCAATGGAACATTATCTCCTATGCCCAAAAATCACAAAAGTTCTCATCATTTTCAAATTCAGCTAACGATATGATTCTTTTTGGACCTATTTTATAAGTTGAGGATGATAAAGGGTAAATGGGGAATGGCAAATTACTGATGTGATGGTACAAATAGTATATGGGTCAAAAATGTTGGTACTGGAAAGGTCTTCATATATGTTATGATTAGACTCTTCTTCCCTATCAAAATCATCATCACAAGTCAGTAGTGTAGGAACATTAATAATATATGTGTGGTCACCCCTAGGTGGTTTAAATCTAAGACCATGAGATATTTTGTACCTAATCATAGAAATGTGCTCAAGAGTACCATGTTGATTTTCCCCCAATCCTCTACCTTCATATGTTTGGTTATCCATGATCCTATTAGGGATGGGATATTTTATACTTTGGTAACAATTAGTCAATTTTTCATTGTATAACTAAGAATAATCATTTGAAATTGGGTCTTATTCTTGGCTAGTGTTAGGTGTGAAAAGAATAGGCATAGGGCTATAAAGCTTTCCTTCTACCTTTTATTACCATTCCATGTAGACTAGCTTAGCTTTAGGTCTTCCATAGGTATTGGGATTCTATGGAAGCTTGGATATATATAATGTATCATGGGTAAAATACTCTCTTGGACCATTACCTGAGATGGTAAAATCATTATAAATTCTAATAAGAATAATATGTGAAGATGATACAATGTTATTAGGGTCTATGTAATTGGCCTCTAGCAGTTTAACAATTATCTGTTTGTCTTTCTCCTTATTTGGTACTGGGTCTAGACCAAAATTGTAATTTTAATTTTCATATTCAACCTTCAAATATTTTTAGTGTTTATATGGATATAAATTTCCATGGATAGTGACCTCCATCATAGAGTGGGGAAACTTGATACATAAGTACAATGTTGAAGAAATTGTACAAATTTCATGTATCTATGGTCTACCCAAAATTAATTTATATGATAAATCTAGGTCTAGCACATGGAAAAGTGTATCATGGGTCAAAGTTCCAATGATAACTAGAAAACTAATGGTTCCTTATGAGTCTCGCTCTTCATTATCATATGCCTTGATAGTAATAGTCTCTGACTAAAGGTCAATTCTTATATATCCCAATTACTTGATAAGTTTTAGAGACACAATATTCAAGCCTGATCCATTGTCTATGAGGTCATGTTTGACTTTGTGTTGTGTGATGATAACTTCAATGTATAATGGGTTATTATGGAGAGGGCCAAGAGATGACATATCACTTTGGTGGAAGGTGAATTATTAGCTTAGGGCTAAATGTCCAACCAAAGCTTGAAATTTATTTGGTATAATGTCATTAAGCACTTGGGATTAGACTAGGAGTTCTATAAGGATATTATTATGGATGGTAGATGAATAAAACAAATCCAAAATAGAAATTTATGTGGGTGTCTTTTATAGTTGTTCCATAATATCATACATTTTTTTCTTTAATAGTGGTAAGGCACCTTATTCCTAGCTAGTATGGTAGGTTGGACTGACTCATTAGTAGGGACTCATGGGTGTAGGATGGTGATTTTAGACCATCAAGATATGATTTTATAATCTAGATTGGGTAAAGGACTAGCGTAACTAAAAAATGATGAAGATGGGACAAATAAGGTAAGTCTTGATTGACATTGTACTTGGCTATGGTCATAGGGCAATGAAGAGTTATCAGTATAAGGTCCCGAGATGGTAATATTTGGTTATTGTTACACTTGGATATAGTCACAAGTCAAGGAAGGATTTTTAATATTAGTGGGTTGATTAGAATTGTTAGGTAATGTTCTTGGTCTATTGGCATTTGGTTTTGGATCAATGGTAATGGTATAAATATGACCACCCATAATATAACCTATAACTCTATTGTTGTCATGTGAAACTCTATGATAGGTCTATTGCTTATTGGGGTCATTTTGGCTTTAGTTCCTTCCATTTTATGGTTTACATTTTTTCCATTGCTACTAATAATATTTTTATTGTTTTTGTTGTGGTTGTGGTCTTAGTTATTATTATTGTTGATTGGTATTGTTATGTTGTGTAAAAGTATTTTTATAGATACCCAAGTTTTGGTTAGAAGTAGATGTTTGGTTATCCAGCTAGATATTTCCATTTTCCAACATATTCTTAATAAGGTGCTTGAAAAGTAGACAACAACATATATAATGTCCATGAACATGATGGTATTCATAGAAGTCATGCTCTTTTTACCAATCTGGATATAATATTCCCTCAAGAAATATTTCTGGAAACAAATCATATTGGTCATGGCTAATTTATGAAACACTACTTAAATAGGCTCACCAACTTCATTAAAGACTCTAAGAGTGGGTCTTATTCTTAATGGATGTGTTTTAAAAGGTGGTGGATGTATAATTTGAGGAGATGGCCTATGTTGAGGTATAGACTATACTTACCAAATAGGCTACATGTGTGGAATAAGCTAACTTTATGGCATAGGCTAAGCAGATGGTGTTTGTATCATTTGAACATGATGCAACTCAGTGAATCCATTATCAAAAACATTCTTTTTATTGTATGGCTTAGGCTTTTCATAATTCTTATCTTGATCAAGTGTAGACACTTATGCTTGGACTAGGATAGGGTTCTAATTTGGGCCTAAATTTTGGTTTTGTCTCTGATTTTAGTTCTAGTTTGAAGAAGACAACTTGATAATTGCTTTGTTGATAAAATTTTATATCTATATGGATTTCTCAATGATATTCTTGAATGTGTGAGCACATTAAAGCTCCAAGTGATAAGATATTTCACTATGCAATTTTTTGTTAAACATAACTACCAATTATTTATATGGTAGGTTATGGTAACTACTAAAATCTCATGCTTGATATTTTAGGAAAAATGTTGTAAAAACTTATCTAACAGATCATCAAAGTCAAATAATGAGTTCTTTGGAAACTTAAGAATCCACTCCAAATCATGTCCTACTAGACATCAAAGAAAAAAGTAGGTAGATGTCATTATAGGCTATAGGCTAACAAGTGACAAAAACCTCTTATAAATGCTCTCTAAGGTTTCCTTTACCCTTGTACTTGTCAAATTTTCATGGCTCATAACCTATAGAAAATGATATCTAGAGATACTCCCTATTAAACAGGTATGAGCACACATCATCTAATTTGAACTTCTTAGTATGTTTTCTTATCTGAATGGATGATATTACATCCTTTATCTATTGAAGTTCTTAGGCCATGAAAATTTATGGCACATTTGGTTAGGGTTATGGCTGGGTGGTCAAAGGTGGATTACCTTGACTAGGGTATAATGAAGGTATGAAATATTGTAAAATGTTGGTTTGATGGACCAAGTGACTAGGAATATTCATCCACACATTGGGATTAGGATGTTGATATCACATGCGTTATTGGTAAATATTCTAGTTTGGATTCAAAAGATGGTCTTGGGTCTGAGGGGATTGGGGTTTTGATGGAAGTATATGGATTTATGGAATGCAATGTTTCTACTGAGTTTGGGTAGGAAATTGTTGCCTACTAGTCAAACCCAACTATATAAATGGTACTTGTTGTTGACTAAGGCCTTGTCTTTAAACATGTGGCACATGTTGGGTAAAAGGAAATAATTACCTAATAGGTATTTGTTGTACATTATCACCTCTTTATTGAAAAAACACCTATTATGAACTAGATGCTTGTTGGATGTTTGGTATTTATAATTGACCAATAGAAACACATTGTTGATTAGACAACAACTATGATTTCTGAGGTCCATTAGTCTATGACTATTTATGTGGAACATGGATACCTATTGAGGTAACATAGTGTTATAAATTTTTTAAGGTGGTAAATTAGTCTATTTTTTTGGCTTAAAAATATTAGTCATCACCTATTGAGGTAGGATAACATTTATCACTTATTGAGGTAAAACATTGGCTAGTGCTTGATTACTTATCCCCAATTGTTGAATGCTTGAAGAAGTAGCTGGTTGAAGAGTGAGAGTAACATGTTATGGTTGGGAAATAGGCATTACTACACCCTATTATTGCAACGACTCATATTATTAGAAAGAGTCACTTGTTATGGATTATTTGGTGGTGCATTTAACCCAACTTAGCTTGAATTAGAAGGTACTTATGTGTTATCCATTGTATTTGGCACCTGGTCCTAAGTAGAAGCCATAGTCACTTCCTCAATGAATGGGACATTAAACAAGTCATATACTAAATTAATTTTGGCAAATGGATCCACACCTAGATAAACATGACCTAAAAATCCAATTGGCACTCCTATTTAAGGAGTTATCTCTATAAATGGGGTATTCATTATGGCCATAACATTGAAATTTTATGCTAGATTAAGATAAATTTGATATGCTTGTTGTATTTATATGAATTATTTAACCATGGCATCCTTTCCTTTTACAATCATATTTGATTCTTAGTTTATCATTATCATGAGTGCTTATAGGTAACTAGTAGAGTCATGTTTGATGGTTTGGGTAAAAGGTATGTTTCTAGTAACTCTAAATAGACTAAGTAGGTTTTCATGGGGAAAGTCTTCCAAAAACTTGGCACCTACCTCTATAGATCTTACCAAAACCTCATCTTTGTTTTCAATCAAGTGATTATTAAACAATTATGGGTCATAGGTTAATGTCATGGTATTGTAGTAAGGTTGGTGTTGGACTTGTTTGATAATAGATGGCATGCTAACAAGGTGTTGATCTGTTTATTATTTTTCTTGAACTATATAAGGAGGTGTCTTAACTAGGTAGTGTGTTAATGGATCTTAGCCATGTTTTGCATATTGAGTAGTGTAAGAAGGATTTGGATCCATCTCATAAGCTACATCATCACCATATGAGCCTTAAACAAATGCATTATTCATGACTATGTTTTCATAATGTAAATTGTACATGGTCCCACTATGTGTGTAGTGAGTCATATCTGAACCCATGAATAATGTCTTGTGAAGAAAAAGGTCTAGAGTTCACAAAACTCTTGAAACACAGTCTAAAAGGATTGGTCGATACTTGACACCTTTATAAACTTTGTATAAATGGAAAAATTGGTCTATTATTGTAATTGGTTTGAAATTTTCCTATAATGGAGCTCTTCTCCAAAATCATCAATGGTAAGCTTGGTCTCAAATATCTCTAAGGTCTAAGGTTTTGCATGCAAATGGTCAAATAAAAGATAATTTTAAATTTTGGTTTTGGTTTTGGTAAAGTTTTTTTAACATATCTAATCTAGGTATAAAATAACAAGTGTGATAGGTCTTTAGAAATAAGGTAAAAATATGGACTCAAAAACATACAAGGTTTGAAAACTAAAAGGCAATGCTAAGTCTTTTGTAAAAAGGTACAAAAATAGACTTTAAAATAAACTAGGTGGAGGTAAAAACTTGCAATTAATCTAATTTCTAAGGCAAATAGTTCAAAACACTTTGACTCAATCTTATCACATGGATTTTAAAATAAAATTGACCTTGGTATAAGACATTCACTCTAGGTACATGCTTAAAAACTAATTGGGAAAGTCAATATCAAGTAATAAAAATAAGAGCAACGAGTAAAGCATTCAAGCCCAAGTGATTATCAAGGATCCAATGTAAACTAATCATGCTTATATTTGTACTTAAAAAGAGATTTTTGACCTTAGTTCAAGGTAATAAATCAACTTGAGGCACACGGAGATAGACCACTTCCTAGATATAAGAAAAAGGGTCTTCAAAGCAAGCAATGAATTAGTCCAAGTTACATAATTTAAAGGTAAGAGGTAAACACCCAAGCCAAAATTAATAAATACATAGGTGTAGACCAATGAATTTGAATATGAAATTCACAATAAAAATTACAAACTTGGATTAAAAGACTTAGATTTTTCAAATGGATTACATCCTAGACCCAAGTGGATGACATGACAACACCATTTTTATACCAAAAGTACACATGCTTTGGAACTTGTTTTAAAACAAGGCAATGTTCTTGAAATAATAGTAGTACAGTGATGTTACTTCAACCAAATGGCATGATAATGGTTTTTAGATTAAAAACCCAAGTTAAATGTTTGGTAGGAAATCGGCAACATAACAATACCCCATTTAAGTAAGTGACACATACAAATATTTTAAAATAAAATAAAATAAGGGAAAAGTGTAACACTAAATATATAGAATAACACCTCTTAGGCTAAAGTGGTGTAAAAACATGCGATGTTTAAGACTCATTTTGAATTAACAAACAAATTCTAGTCTTAAAACACACATGTAAATCAAATAAATTAAGAACTAACACAAATGATTTATCTTATCCTTATAACTGACATGGGTGTGCATAGCTTCAACCAAATTTTCCACCAATATACCAATTCTTGTGAGGAATTAAGTGTTAATTTAAAAATTAAAGTATAGGTGTAGGTAGAGTTTTTATGCCCCCCCCTTTGTCTCTCAAGCATTGGTATGTATCATAAACTTAGAGTGAGGAGCACTCAACATTTGACATGAAATTATGCATCAAGTTGGGTTTGACTAAAAATATATAAGTTTAAAACATAATATATGGTCCCAAGTGTGGATAAAATAAGGGAACAATCACATCAATTAAATCCAAACCACCTAACTTATTATGCAAGGGTCTAGTCATTTACATAATGACTTCATCCATGTACTTCTTAGTGAATTCTAATGTATGGCTCATGCATGGCCTGGGTACCCATTGAGATGGTCAGGCTAATCTCTCACCACTATACCATCAAACATTTTTACCAATTTGTATACCCCATCATAGAATGTGGTTGTTACGATGCTGAGAGATGAATCCCCAAGTAAATGCACTATTACAAAACTCATGGGGAGGTGACGAACTCCTACCCACAAACTAAATGAATTAAAATAAATAAATTGAAATATAAATACTTTAGAGGTCCCTTTTTAATCACCCAAGTCACTCAGAGCTTGGGCAGAGCATACACGACATTCTTTTCAACACAACTTTACAAACAAAGGCAATAAACTAAACACTTTTCATCACTTGAGTTCTATAAAGGGGATGGGGGAGAGCATACATGCTAAAGTTTGTGTTTGCCAAATCAAAGACTCTAATATAATAAATTTTAACTAGCTAAAGAACAAACAAGAATTAAAAAAATACCTTAAGAGCTCTAACTAAAGATGTAGGTTCTTTTTACTAACACCAAATTGAAATGTGTTTGAATTTTTTGGCCCCTTGATTATATTTGCACTTGTAAAAGTTTGAAATTATAAAATGCAATTTTCTAAGTAAATTTTAATCACCTTAGCTAAATGTTAATTAAATTTAACCTTTGTTGTAAAATTTGACTTTGAAAAATGAAAAATTGATTAAAAAGCACCCAAACATCTTCTTTCTTAGCTCAATTCTTTTTAAACAAGGCTAGTGGAATAATTTATGTTTTAATCCAGGGTGAAATTTTTTAAGTTGTCTCAATAAAACACAAAATTTCTCTCTAGAATGATTTCATAGTTACATAGTAAAGTATGAACTATGAAATTATTTAGGCATAAAACCATAGAAAAAACTTGAATGCAACAAAAACTTACAGTGAGTGATTTCACAGTTCCAAAATGAATTTGTAACTATGACAAATGATTTTACAACTCTGACAAATAATTTCACAAATCCAACAATGATTTCATAATTCTAACAATGATTTTGTAATTCTAGAAATGATTTTTCAACTCTAGAAAAACCTACATAAAAATATAGAACATAGAAAGTAATTTCTATCACCCAAATTTTCACCCTAGATAAGGCTACTAAAGCTTTCTCAATTTGGGTTAAAATGGAACCATCTCTAGGTGTGGGTAACCTACTTGAAGAGATGAATCTCTAGATTATGGGCTAGCTCCCATGAACAACACCTAAATCTGGTCACTAACCTATTTTCTTGAGAGGAAAAGGGGTACAAGGGAACTAAAAACAAAATTAAAAATATGGAGGTGATTCACCAAAGTTAAATCCACTACTTGCTCACACTTACACTATCGAAAACAACTAGAAAACTGATTTCAACACTTAAATCCAACCCTTCTAAAAATAATGATTCAATATGAAGGTAGGAAGCAATGTAGTCTTCAAGGTGAAAGCTTAGTAGGCTTGATAATAAATAGTAATAATCTTTTTCATCTTAAAACCATAAAAATCTAATATATATGCATAATATGACATGTTAGAAGGCAAATTACTCACACAAAGGCATGAAGGAGATGGATGAATGCAAAGAAGAAAAATATCACTTATCATAAGAAAAAGCATATCAAACACTGAATGCAAGATTTTTGTAAACCAATATTAGTTTGAATTCTTATTCCATAGGTAAAACAAGTATCAATTTTAGCAAGGCTTTGCCAAACAAATTTGTGGATTTCTACAATGCCAAAATTGGCCAAATATATAGAATGAGGAGGAAAGGAGGAGTATATTGATGTAGGAAGATTACATGATGACTATCAATTAGTCTATCAGTTAGTTATATTCAATAAATGAGGTACTAAACTACCCAATAATCTCCCTTGAGCATGTGTCCATCTTATATGAACTATTCTTGTATAAGTTGGCAAAGAGACTCTTCACATTCTTCAAGAATCATGTTTGAAACTATCTTTTGGTCTTGTCCATTTTCTTGGAACCTTGATCTAATTATCAAATGCTCCTTTTGACACCTTACCATGTTTTCTTCTTCATCATGAAGAATCTTTTTCATTGGTCATATAGGCCTATTGAACATCTAGGCCCAATTTTTTGCCACTTGATATTTGGATAGCCATGAATGCTTCAAAGGGCCTTACTATATAAATTAGGGACATGTTTAAAATTATCTATTCCATTTTAATCCATGATGTGGACTCCAAAATAACTCAAACCTTATTGTTCTTATACTCTTAGGTGAGCATGTCACTCTCCTACTAACACATCCAAAATTGCCTTATTGATATAGACCTATAGGAGTAATTTCATGGGTAAATAAGAGGATTTTAAGGGTTTAAAGGTAGTAAAACACATCAATACACCTTCCATAATTATTTTCATTTGTTCACCTATCTCTACACCTTGAGTTCACCTTGAAAACCTACAAAAATAGAGCATTTATTGCATTTATACATGTGGTATTAAAAGAAAGTTGTATGGTTAAAACCCTCTCAGATTGTAGAATGATGTTTAGTTATTTATAAGATAAATTTAATGCATTTGGATGTATTTATCTCATATTATTCTCTATTGATCTCTTATTAGGGTTTTAGTAGGGTTTATACATGCTTATGTTCTTAATGATAGTTCATAAATGATAACCCCTTAACCTATGAATCAATTTCATTAAATTTGAGTGCACAAGGGTCCCCAACTTTCCCAATGATCTCATAGTCTCATGAAGATTCTCCATTTATATCTAAGAAAGTCTTTGAGGCTCTTGGGTGGCTAGTAAATAATATGTGCATCTTGAAAAGGGTTTTAGGCCAAGATGACCTATTTTTAGTCTTCCTCTACAAAAAACACTTCATCCACAACTGAAACATTCCTAGGAACATTATTATGTTGGTATTAGGATTTCTTCAATCCCATTTAATCCTTGATACTAGGTCTCCAAGGGGTAGGGTTTAAGAAGGGTATCAGGCCAAAAGGCATAGTGACTGTGTTTACTACATTTTAACACCAATGGATACCTTCTCAACACTTTTCCACCTCTATGAGTATGAAAATCACTCCTTAGACACACTATATCATATGTTTTGGCTTGATAAATCCATTTGAATCCTTTTTCCACACTATGCTCAGTCAGTAAATAAGACATGAAGACACCATTATACGTGTCTATTTGGAATTTATAACTCTTGTAGATAACCATGGCCACATGAGTAGTTATATTTCATTTCTCCACATTCCCACTGGTGTATTTATCACCATTTTAATACATTTGAGGTAATTAACCTCTCACTCTACTCAGAATCTCATTCCCCATATTTGCAATTGAATTGACCTAAATACTCATTTAGGTCTATGTCTACATATTTTGTGTTTTCCTCTTTACCATGCCTACATAAATTTTCTTGAGGTTTTAAGGGTCTAGTGTACATCTTAAGAAGGTCAATTTGAATTTTGAATAATATTTTGATGACACCATGATCATCAATCCCTTCATTCACACCCTTTAGATCTTGAATGCAAACCTACAATTTTGTAAACCTATGGGCCTACATTTAGCTTCATTTAACCACCTAGAGTTCATTATGATACCATAGAGGTCTATCTACATTATATCCTTAGGTATTTTACATCCTCCTTTTGATTTTTCATGTCTTCCATGTGTATAAGACCTTAAAGAGGTCATGATAAGCTTGTTGAACTTGTGACTGTGATTCAAGATGTTTGGGGTTTCTTCACTGGTCTTCTCTCCTCTATCCATTTTGGAATTCTATCCTAATTTTTATTTTATGACATTCTTTCCTTTGGTGATACTCATTACTCTTGAAATTTGATGCATAGACCTAATTATAGTGAGTGCATCCATTCAACTTATAGGCCATGGAGTTATTAAGGAAATGACTAAGGCTTGAAAAGGGTCTATAAAAAGGTGTCTTGACTATCAAAAATAAATCATAAGCTCACATTACTCTTTGATGACTTGATTTTTATGAAAAATGTGTTTTATTAATATAACACTTCCTTTAAGGGAGAGAACAAACCCATGTACACTTGTATTAGATGGAAAACTCTTGAATAATGGGTGGAGTGGGTCTCTCTTGTCTTGCACAGACCTATAAAAATGTTCACATCTTTTATCGAGCTCCAAAAAAGAATTTTCACATGATGAACCAAGGCCATGGGGTTTAATAGAGGTTTTTTATTGATTAACTTGTTAGTAATGGTTCATACAGCTCAGCCCCTAAAACCTTGAAATCTATTCATTAATGTGAATAAAATGAGGGGCCCCTCCTATGCCTAGGAAAATTTGGCCCAACTCATTCATATGTTCATGAACCAAGAAAAATATTATGACCTTATCGAGCTTGAATGAGCTTCTGATTAGTTTCTTGAATTTGATAGACCTAAAAACTCTCTAATGGATGAATTTATCTCTCTAAACTCCCAATAAGGTTTTATAAGTTCCAAAACCAAGATATTACATTTTCCCTTGTCCTGATCATCTAACTATAACATTTTAAGATTATATTTACTATGTTTTTGATATTTAGACCTACTTCTATGACACCTTCTAATATTATAACTCCTTACCTTAACTTCCAAGAGCTCTTAGATGTGTACCCTACCAAAAAAACCTTTATGAATAACTTCAATAGGTTCTTAGTGCATGTATAAAGCATAAAGTGAATTGAAGGACTAAAAACTTTAGAGAATGATATAAGAACTGAGCTAGTGAAGTTTAAATTCATTTAGATGACTAACACTCTTGACAAAAACCTCACATGACCACCAAGATACACCAATATATTGGCACAAATAAATGACATAAGAAAAATTCAAAATTTTCATGATATATATGCAAAATGTAAACCTTAACTTTGTCAAAGACCTTAACATATTATAAAGATGGTATTTACTATTGTAGACCTCTATAGATTCTTGGATCCTTTTCACTCACTCAAAGACACCCTACTAAATATATAATGGATCATTATAACTCAAAACATGATTCCAGATGATTAATTCATAGATAACTTTAGAACAAACTATGAAACCTTAAACTATGCTAAAGTTTATTTAAAAGTCTATGAAAAGCAACTTTAAATGCACAAGACCTTGTGATCTAAATCAAACTCATCATGAATAATATGGATAGAAATAAGTCAATGTAAAGATGATAATAATAATATAACACTTCAATCTTATATGAAATACAATTGGATTTTGTAGACTGACTAAAGGTTATGAGGGAAAATGGTGGTTAAATGTTGCCAACATTAATGGTAATCTCCTGGGATAGTTTGCTTACTAAACTTTTGACTAATGACCTAATATTTATATTGGGAAATGGATTCCCTCTCATACTACAATATAAAAACTTATATACCTCATAAATACTCAAACTCACACCACACCACACAAAAAAAGACAAAACACAACATTCCAAAGGCATTTAGGGAAGATAACATAACAATTCACACAATACACTATGTTAGGCACTTATGGAGAGAAAACACACCACACAACTATGTACAAAATTAAAAAATAACATCAATAACAAGGATTCAATTGTATCCCATTGGCTAGGATACTTAGTTCCTCTCCATCAATTTTTTATAGCTATAAGGCATTGTGTTCTTTATAACCAATGATCACATAGGGCCCATTCCACAATGTGTCAAACTTTATGTGCTTACCAAGATTGGACCTATCCTCATCCCTCTTCAAAAAAAGATTACCCTCTTGTAAATTTATTTCATTATCTCTCCTATTAAAGGATTTATTCATTTGGGCTTGGTGGTACTCTAAGGCATGCATGACTTCATCTCTCTTCTCTTCTAGTTTTAGTAATTCTATCATCCTCACCTCCATAGGGTAATTCTCCATTAGTTCTAGTTGATATGCTAACTCAAATGATGGAAGATAAAGATAAATAGGTAATTTTTCCTCTCTTCCATAGACAATCATGTATGGTGAGTTACCCACAACTCTATTAAGATTGACTGTATCATCCCATAAGGTTGTCTTCAACTTTGTATGTTAGGTTATTTTATTATCATCAACTATCTTCTTAATGATCTTGATCAAGTTTTTTTTTTTATATTAGGAAAGTCTATTACCTTGTGTGTATTAGTTAAAATAGGTACTTAGGTATATTCCATGCTCATTATCCCACTCACTTGTCTTTACACTAATAAATGCTAATGCATTATCAAATATGATGGTTGGTGGTGCTCCAAACCTAGTCATTATGCTCCCATAGAATTCAATTATTGAACTTTCCTTATCCTCTTTAAGAGATAATACCTCTACCCACCTTGTAAATTAATCATTGGCTATGAGTATCCACTTATGACCTACACTTGAGGTAGGGTTCATCATTCCTATGAAATAAATCCCCCATTACATGAATGGTTGATCAACTTGGATGGGATTGAGAGGTAAGGCTCCTAACATTTGATTTACAATGAATAAATCATAATTTTAATATCTTATTATCCATGCATATGAGTCTTTGAAGAGGCTAGGCCAATAGTATCTTGCCCTCATTATCTTTGTTGTTGTAGTTTTGGGAGAAAAGTGACCTCTTATAAGTCCATAAAGAAATTATTTAAAAATTATGCCTACTTACTCAATTTAAACACATCCAAGCAAGATACCATTGAGGTATTTTCTAAAAAAGACTCCATTTACAAGAACATAAGGTATATATTTAAGCCTAAAGTACCTTATTTTTTAATTTTCTAAACCAGTTGGAACTTCATTTATTTATAGGAATATTTTCATGTCTTATATCCAACTTATAGTAGGTGAAGATGTTGCTACTTAAGGCTCATATTTTAGTGTCAAAACTACCTCTTTATCTCATTTAAGGTCCAATGTTAATTTCTCACATAGGCCCTACCCCTTTACTATCTCGGTGATCTTTATCTCTACATCATACTCCATCACTTTGGTAATCTAACTTGCCCTCTTCTCATTCATGTCCTTATTGAGAAGGAAGTATTTGATGCTTGGGTGGGATACCATAATGTTTATATTATTTTTTGACACCATATGTCTAAAAAAATTTAGTCTCCTTATGACTACCAAGACTTACTTCTATACAAATGTACTCTCTTCGTAGCCTTCAAGCCCTTGACTAAATAATGCAACGGGATGCTCATTACCTTCACTATTTTATTGTATCAACATGTTAGATATGGTGTCAATGTTAGAGAAAGAATATAATAATAAATATTATAATAAATCAAAGTCAATCAAAGTAGGTTCTTGTGCTATGGCTTCATTTATATCCTCAAAATTGATCTTCCCTTCTTTAGTCCAACTGAATGCTTCATGTTTTTTAACATAACTATCAAAGGCTTTACAAGGTTAGAAAAACTAGGTATAAACCTTTTAATGAAGTTTATTTTTAAAAAAACTCTACATTATCCTCTTATGTAATGGTAGAGAAAAGGCCAAAATAGCTTTCACCCTTTTAGGGTCTATGGCTAGCCCTTCTTTAAATACAATGTCGCCTAATAACTTACCTTCATGAACTGCAAAAACACACTTTTTAGGATTAAAGAACAACCCATACTTACTACATATTTTAAAATTCAAACTTAGATGGACTAAGTGGTCACTATAATTCTTTGAAAAAATAGTAATGTCATCAAAATAGATCACCATCTTGTTTATCAAACCTTATAAGGTCATGTACATAGCCTTTTGTAAAGTATACCTATATTAGATATCCAAAAATTCATCTTCCTATAGGCATAGGTGCCCTATTTGGTTGTGAAGGTAGTTTTGTATTGATCCTCTTCTTTTACCAAGACTTGGTTATAAATATAATATCCATCCAAGAGGGAAAAACATTTTTATCCTATAACCATTTGAATTATTTTTTCAATTAAAGGTAGAGGGTAATGGTCCTTTAATGAAACCCTATTTAAATCCATGAAATCTAAACATAATCTGATTTCCCCTCTTCTTCCTCATAAGGATTAGATTAGAAACGTATGAAGAGTATGTAATAGGGAAATGATGTTTGATTAAAACAACTTGATCAACTCTTTCTTCATCAAGATTTTAACCTTGAGATATATAGGTCTTTGTCTTTATCTCACTAGTTTTACACTTGGGTTTATATCAATGGTGTGTTGAGATATTCTAGGGTCAAAACCTTTAAGTTCACCATACTCCCATGTAAAGACATCTAAAAATTATTTATGTAACTCAAAACAAGTAGCCTTCTCAACATTGGTACATGCATTTCCTATCTTGAGTATTTTGTCCTTGAAGATGGTAACTCTTTCAAAATTCTCCTCATTTTTAGGCATGCCTACTTTCTCTTTTCTCATTTGATGTTACTCATTCAAAATGCTTTCAAGGGTCATCAATCCCTTAAGGATTATTTTAGACTATAGTTTTACTATTTGGTCATCATATTATTATTTAAACTTAGCTTGATTCTTTGAGGAGAACTTAGCTTCCTCATATTAAAAACATGCAATCTATTTGTCGCTCTTAAAAACTTGACAACTTGCATTGTTATCTAAGATAGATGGCCTAACTATCACTTTGACATGTGGTTTATATTAATCACTCTTAACATTATTTTATTTTCTTGACTAGGTAGGAGTATCTTGCTTATGTTTAGGCATGGGAATGGGAGAAATGGTGGGAATAAGGGCTTGTATATCAGGGTATAATGGCATAAGGGGTCTTGGAGAGATTTTCCTAGCCTATATAAGATAATTCTTAACACTAATAGAAATTTCATAGGCATTAGATAGTGTATCCCCTCCCATGAATTGTATAATAATTGAAATATCACTATTAAAATCCCTAAGGTAATATAGATATGCTTGATGTGTATTAGGCCTCACAAATATTGGGATTCTATCCCATGTTTTTTGAAATCTAGTGTTAAAATCTTGTGTGAACTCTTGAGGGAGCCTCTTGATGGTGGTTAATTTCTCGATCAATGATAAGTGATCACTATTAATGTTTAAAACTCTCACTCTTAGCTAATAAATTCTTATGGGAAACTATATATATGTGGGATGAATTTATCATTTGTAAAGCAACCTCCAAGATTTTAGAAGTTGGCTCTTCAAATTAGTTGGGGTGAAAAGGGGGAGAAAGAAACTATAAATAAAATTGAAAATCTAACTAAGATGATGTGTCAAAAGTTTTAATGTATTTATCCCTAAAATTACATAAAATAGATTTTACTTTTAAACATTACAAACAATTTAAAAGAGCATGTGCATGATTTAAAGCCTGCAACATAACAAAAGCCAATGATATAGAAGTAGAGGAAAGAAACAAAAAAAAAAAAAAAAATCATTCACTTTAACGTAGAACACTACATCTTATTCATTGTTATGTGGATAATGAAATAGAAAAGGCCTCCAAGCCACAATATACAATATTCAATCCTACCTACGATGAGCACCTGTTAAGGTATTACAATGAAAAAATAAGACTATTGTTATTTCTATTAAAAATAAGCTATTAAAATTGGATACTCTTGATAATAGTAAAATAATTAATCAATTAACAACCCTAAATATATAGGCATAGAGGCCTCATAGGAAATGACACCTGAAAGCTCATACTCACACTCATGATGAGGTCATTGTAATCAAATGGGGAGTTTTAGCTCATGAGTGCAGTTGGTATTCAAAATCTTGGGTATGGTACAACTATTTATACCTCATGATCCCCCATGATTCTTATAATAATAACCATGGCATCATGTGTTTGCATTTATAACTACCTCTAGAATGTTTTTAGAAATAGGGACCTACTTCATTAAACCAATGGCACTACTTGAAGCTCCAATAAAAGAATCTTGTCTTAGACAAGTGTCATAATGCCATGTTACAATCTAACACTACTCCTTGGTGAGATGGGAATCTTTCATAAAGAATGAGTGATAAGATACCATGTGGAAATATCAAAAAGAGTTGAGACTTAGCCAAAAATAAATAAAGGAAACCCAAGGAAGAGGAGGCTAATATACCATTAGTCAAACTCACCAATAATTTCCATGTGAAAAGGCTAACTACCCTAGAACTTCAAAACATGGATTATGATATATAATTCCTAATGACTTGCAGGGGAATATACCTATGCGTAGAAGAACATAACATTTCTGATTTCTTAGACCAGATGAGGTAAAATTACAAAAAGGATGAGGCCCACCAAACTTACAGCTTTTAAAGGGTAGCCTTCAAAGGCATCCACTCTTCCTCCTTGGGCTATGTATTTTTATTTAAAGCCTCAAAGGCTCTATCTAGATCAATGATCTCCTTAAAGGAGATGTTAATCAAACCCTATACTACTACTAGCATATGAAATTCTATCTAGGTAAGAGGATGCAAAATGGTCTCTACTTTAGAGACACTTGGTGCTTGACTAATAGCCACAAAGATGGTCTAGTCATTTTGATTATTTTCAAGAAGATCTTTTATTTTATCCTCTAAGATGACCATTTTATATACAAGGAATGGGGAATGGAGTCCCAATTGGACCAATTGTTTGATGTGCCTCTTCATATCCTAGACTACTTTATCTAAGGCATCTAGAAATGCCTAAAATTTTGTATCTACCTTATTAAAACTCAATAACTCATTAACTTTCACTACTTCTTGCCTTTGATCAGCCACCCATATTACTTGAATAATATTTTTTATTACACCTTAAATCTTTTGGATAATAAGATGCACATCTTGAACCTTTAGGGACATGAAGGCAAGAACCTAGTCTATGGACATGCTCACCTATGAGCTTAGTCACTATGAGTCTGTAATAAACCCAAGCACTAGATTTAAGTTTACAACTACATTCTTAATCCTCTCCCAATAAGATACATATAATTTTTGGACCATAGGGATTATGCCAGTGATCTAGGAGTGGGTGGCTAGGTCATTCTTTAATTGCAGGATTTCTTGGTCCTTAGTTGAGGACTAATAATACATCTACTAATATAATCATAGTTGTATGATTTTAAAGTCTAAGAGACTCTTGTGGGTCTATGTGAGCTCTAATTATTTTTTTTGCATCTTATTCTCTATAGCATGATTCTCTTTCTTCAAGATATCTATCTTAGTCTCTAGTTCAACTACTTAATTATATAGCTAGGCCCTTTGACCGGCCTCCACTTGGAATCTCTTGGTGGTGATGTGGCTCTAAAGGTTAAACCTTATTTTGGCAATCTCCATATATTTTTCCTTAGCCTTCATGTTTAGGTGGTCAACTATATATTTCACCTTTGCGAGTTTCATCTCTTTCTTCTCCAATTATTAGTTAGCCTTGATATAGTCCATGGTGATGCACTTCTGAGTTTCTTCCACCAATTTGAACCTATTGGTCAGTTTAACTTGGTTGAGGTTGAGGCAAATGGTGTGTATCGAGTAATCCCCTAGTTTCATATATTATCAAGGATTGATTACTTATGGCATCATGTATGCAATCATGAAATATTGTTATGTCATGTTGAATAAATATTATATTGAGGCATCATTGAGGCCTTAATTAATTTTCTTCTCCTTTCCTCTGCATGGGAATCTCAGTATTTTCTAGTAGTTCCCAACTATTGGTGGAACTACTCTTGAGACTAAATTAATTCCCCATGAAGGGGTATCCTTATGGTATGATGAAAGGAATGGTCACTTTCTACTATGAATAAGTGGATTTTATTTCCATAGAGATGAGTGGGTCAAGGGTTAGGGTGGAAGGCAATAAAGGTGGGAAGTTGTAGAGAGGGGTGATGGATTATTTCACTATAATTGATGTTATCATGGTGGATGAAGGTGGGGGATTGAAAAGTAGTGCAAGGGAAGTGGTTGGTTGGGTGAAGGAAAATGGTGAAATCTCAATGAAAATGGTAGAGGGTGAAGATGTAGAGAAGAATGTAATAAAAGTGGAAATAAAGAGGTTAGAAAAGTGCACCTTCTTTTATGGGGGTTCTGGTGGAGGACTAGAATCTTGTGCCTTAGAGTTGGATTGAGGTGGCTTTATCTTAGGTTGCCTTGAAGAGGCATATTGTTTCTCTTAGGTAGTTGGACATGAATATAGAGGAGGTGACTAGGTCATAGGCCTATTTATTATGGAATCTTATTCCTATTACATCTGAGGTGAATCTTTTTCTTCCTCTAAAGTGGTATCCTCTTCTTCTAAGATTGATACTTCTTCTATTAGAGCTTCTTCCTTGTCATGCTCATCCTAGAAGTTATCAAATGTCTCTTTTAAGTATAGGTCCTCAAAATTTCACTCTTACTAGATAATTTCTTACCTATATTTATAATAGGAATATATCTTCTCATTGCCCCATCCCCTCTAAATGAGCTACAATCTTAGTCCCCTTGTCATTTTCTTTTTGGGATTGAACTTCTAGACTACTTTATAAAAGGACTCACATGGCTTGTAGATGTCAAAATGGATCTTGGATAAATCCACATAATACATGATGTCATCCATCATCAATGACCTTCATTGATTGAAGTATAGCCAAGGCTTGTGGATGAATGGGGCAATGGTATTTAGAGTGGCTTTGTGTTTATTTAGGTCATATTTCTATTAGTTATTGATTTGGTTTAGGTCAAGTTCTACCAATTTTAGTACAAGAAAGTGCTCTTATGACCTCTTTATCACTTTGATTCCCTATTTTGAGAAGGGGGTATTATATATGAGATTTTTCATACAGCCCACTCCAAATGTCAAGTCCACCACATCAATTTGGTGAGTAAGCTCCAAGGCTAGGGTCATATCTATAAGCAAGCATGGGAGATGGAATGGCTCCTCCTTGAATCCATGGACTTGGATGAACATGAAATAGGACCTAAAGAACTAGTTGACTAGAATTATACATATAATGAGTCATGATCTCTAGTTATCCATCATTCTAAAATTGATGGCCTCTTAGATGAGATCAATTAGGATCAAGGATAGGAAGCATTCTAAAAAATTGTAATAATCTTATGTGGCCAATAGGATATGTGTCTATGAAGAGATGGGGATCATTATATAAGGTTATGATCCCCATCTCAATTCATTTGATAGTAAATTAGGGTGAATATAAGTAGGAACTTTGATATAGGATGAGGTGGAGGAGGAAGAAGGAATATCTAAAGGTATTCTACACTAAGAAATTCACCAACTGATTGTGAATAACATTGGTGATGACATCTGAAAGTCCATCTTGTAAGATTTTTATTTACTTAATATCTTCAAAAGGAAGGTTGTACCCACTAGAATTCATGGAATTTGGTGTTTGATTCTATCCTAAAAATAAATGCCAACATGAAAAAAGCATTTTTTATGTCCTATGCCACAAAGATAATAAGAGTGATGGGTAGAGGAGGCACCTCTATTTGATTGTTATAGAGAGCTATGTTGATTAACTTCTACTTTATGATGCAAGTGTCTCATACATTTTGAAATCTCTCCATGTTGTAGATGTCTGCATTAGGGTCACTTGGGAGTTGGAGCATCTCCCTCACTACATTATCACTACTGTCCACCTTAAGGTGGTTTCTTGAAATAACATTGGTGTTGTTTTCGTACTTATCCACACATGAGGTAATGTTTTTTGGGCATGGGTGCACAAGAGGCACCATGTATTAAGATAATGTGGAGCTATAGATTATGTAGTCCAATAACTCAAAGTCATTACTTCAAACCTTTTTGAGCATTCAAGTGTGGGTGCCCTCCCTAAGGATCTTTGGGTTCTTAACCAATTTTAGATCAAAAATCCCATCTATAAAGTCTATGATCAATGTGGGGTCCCTAAAACATCCCTTTGTGATGCTTTTGATGTTTTTTACTACAATATCTAGTCATATGGGGGGAAAGCATATAATTTTCTCCTAGTAGATGGTGCTATAAGGTTTTTATGACTACCTGATCCTTAGGTTCTTTGTTTCTTAGGATGTATACTATTAGATGAGGACCCAAAAGTTTCCATCTTATATCCCCTTGTAATAATCTTTTCTTGATTCTAAGGGTAACATTGAATATCATTTTTCTCTCACAATTTTGTACCTAATTTTGCACACAAATTTTTTACCAAAGAATTTTTGCTTAGCTTAGATCAATTCTCTTTGAATTCTTAAGGCATTCAAGTGTTTGGTTAGTTTAGGAGAGTGGTATTTATAGGACCATAATTATATCATGATCATCATGTAACCCTTTTTGAAATTAGGCACCCATAAATGTTAAAGGTGGATCACACACTTGAGGGGTAGATCATAAGAGATTTGTAGTGATTCTTATGGGAGATCATATAATATGGAGAGCCTGGACATTAATTACATGGGGAGTGGGGTAGATAACCATTTATCAATAGATGATTCAAAATTAAGGAGAGCCAAGGTACAGACACCTAACATAAAATGATAGCAACTTATGCCAAGGGAACTTCTTTTTGAGGGAAATAGAAACAAAGAAAGGGAAACTAACATAATGGAAAATAACTATGTAAAAAGGGAATTGATAATTTAGTTTAAGTGTTTTAAGTGGATTCCATTAATTGAAATCTCTAAGGCATTGCATTTTTTATTCTCTAACTCAAATGCATTACCCTGCTTATTATTGATGATGTAGAAGGGTCCCTTTTATAGGGTGTCAAATTTTTCAAGTTGGTCTGGCTTTGTAGCCCTTTCATCATACTTTAAAACCAAATCTCCTAGATTGAAACTTGGGTCGAAAGCCTTCTTATCAAACCATCGATTGAATACCTATTGTAAAGTGACCTTATCATCACTAAATTATTCTCTTACCTCCTAGAGGTTGAGAAATTCTACCAACCTAACCTCCATCACTAAATTCTCTACTATCTCAATAGCTTTCAAAAGTCATAAAGTGTGAATCTCTATTGATATGGGCATGACCACTTATTTCCCATATATTAGTTCATATGGGGATGTCTTTAGAATATGCTTAGGATTAATTTGGTTGGCCCATAGATTTGACTTGAGATTCATATGCCACTCCCATTATTGGTCGATGCCCATTCTCTTGATCAACCTTATAAGATACTTATTGGTTGATTTAGCTAACCCATTCCCTTGTAGGTAGTAATTCGCTGATGTTTTTAGGAAAATTCCATTCTTGAGTGCAAATTATGAAACCTTAAAGCTAAGGGAGGCCTTTAAGTTCTTGAATATGATCATTTTTAGAGGTTTGAATCTTGTTATAGATTCCTCTATGAAGTTGAGAATCATATTTTCAATCACTTCCTTCATTGAGGCTGATTCGATCCACCTTGTAAAGTAATTAGTGGTTTTGAGTATCCATTTGTGTCCTATACTAGATAAAATATTTATCATCCTAATAAAATATAAGCCCCATTATAAAAAAGGCTCATCAACCACAAGTAGGTTCAATAACATGGCTAAATTCTTCCACTTGTAAAAATTTAACATTATTGGATTTTTTAACTACTTAATGGCAATCAAAGAACATGTTTGGCTAGTAATATCCCACGTGCATGATCTTGGTTGTATTTTTTTTTTATGAGAAATGCCTACCTAGAGGGATGAAATGCATATCCTACATAATCTTATCATCTTGGTGATTATTGACACATCAGATCAATTCCACATTTATGTTCCTTTTGAAAAAGAATCTCTATACTAGTGTATATCTACCCCCTTGTAACCTAAAAAATATTCTTTTATAAGGGAGACCATCTAGATATTAACCTATTCACATGAAGTGGATTTTATCATCAACCCAAGATCCACCAGTTTTATACTAATTTATTAAAACCATTTCCAGTGCATCCTACTTCTCTATCAAGGCATCTATGCATTGAGCTAGATACTCACAAAGACCTCTTCTCAAATAACCTTGGTTGGATTGACTTAAATTTTATATTATAAGATCTTGGTGATCCAATTATCCCTCTTTTTGGTGATCTATCCTTTTGTTATGTACTCTTTGATACTAGAATGTACCACATATACCATTATTTTTCTTCCTACTACCATGTGTATGAACTTTTTAAGACCCTTGATGATAGAAAAATCTTATTTCTCAATGAAATTATACTTCATTTCATACCTATGCAAGGTTATTGAATATAAAGTAATTGGGTTCTCACATTTTCTTTCATCTTCCTTTTGTATTAACACAACCACTAAGCTATGCTCACTCCCATAAACATACATGATAGTCTTTAGAGAAGTCAGGATTGACCAGTATAGGGGTAGTGGATATCACATCCTTAATTTTATCAAATTATACCCTTCCTTTAAGGGTTCATTTGAAAGGTTAATCTTAATTTAACATCAATGTGATTGGCCTTACTAGACCTATTAAGTTGGCTATGAATCGACTAATGAAATTAATCTTTCCCAAGAAAGATTGGACTCCCTTCTTGTTGAATGATAAACCTAGATCTCTGATGGCCTTCACTTTATTTGGGTGGATAGAGATGCCTTCTTTGGATACTATTTATCCTAGTAACATGCCTTGCAGGATATCAAAGACACACTTTTTGGGGTTGAGAGATACCCCAAACTCTTGGCACTTTTGAAAAATTTCTCCAAATGATCGAAGTGATCTTCCCCTTTTTTGGAGAATATAATTAGATCATCCAGGTAAATGAGGATGATTTTGTTGATTAGGTCTTTAAAGCATATGTTCATGGATCACTATAAGGTATCCCCTACATTATAGAGGTTTAAAGGATATTTTGCATATGTGAAGGTTCTCCACTTTGTGGTGAAGGTGGTCTTATGTCGGTCCTATTCATTGACCCATACCTAGTTATACCCTAATAATCCATCTAGCAGAGAGAACATTTTCACACCTACTACTATTTGGAGGACATATTATATTAAAGGAAAGAGTAATGATCTTTTAGGGATTCTTTATTTAAGTCCCTAAAGTCCATGCATAGCCTAATTTCTCCATTATTTTTCTTTACCAAAACCAAGTTTAATACCCAAGTTGAATGCTTGATCAAGTATATGATCTTTGAGTCGATCAATTTCCTCAATTCTTGAGCCATAAAAGACTTAATTTTTGGGTTTATTAGCTTTTGATTTTATTAGACTAGATTGAAGCATTCAATTATGTTTATGTCATGTTGGATGACTATATGATCATACCCCTTTAAATCATCATAAGTCTAAGCCATAACCCCTTCATATTTGCTATAAAAGGAGATAAATTTCTCCTTATTCTTCTGGGAAACTTATTTCCCCACTTTTAGCTTCCTTTCATCTCCAACATAAAGCTTAGAGTAGTTAATTTTATCTGTAATAAACTTTTGTTTATCATTTATCACATCATCATAATCAAAATATTCTCTAGCATGATCATCCCTTTTATGAGCTTGTTGGACTTTAGTTGCATAGTATATTCTCTATAAGATTATTCAATCTTTAGTTGTAATTACTTTATGAATTCTCATGACTATTAGAGAAAAATAAATATTTAGGCATCACTTTCAAACACTTTCTAGTTATGATCATTGTTTAGGATGGTAGGTATAATAATTACCCACACTACTTAATTGTTGGTTAGTAAATTAGTTACACAAATCAAACTAGGAGCTGATAACTACCATTCTATCTACTTCTATGTTCAGGGTCCTAGAGATGATCTCAATGTTGAAGTATTCAAAACCTTAGATCAAATCCCGTATTTTATGGCATTAAGACCTCATGCAAATGTTTTTCATAGATATAACTTCTCTCACTTTCCTTACCACTAGTTTAGAATCTCTAAACACTTTTAAATGCTTTACACCCATTCCCTCTACAAGGATAAGTCCATAGATCAGGGATTCATATTTAGCCTCATTGTTCTTGTAGTAAAACTATAAGTGGAGATTCCTGAGGGTATCTTTTCTAGATTGAGATGTCAATAAAATACCATCTCTAGAGACAATCTTGTATTTTGTGCCATCAAAGTGTAGAGTCTAGAATTTTAACTCATTTTTGGGTTTTCTATTCTAATCCTCCTTCCTCTTCATGACCTCAAAGATGGCATATTTTTCATGGT
This sequence comes from Torreya grandis, assembly GCA_037957365.1. Lineage (NCBI taxonomy): Eukaryota > Viridiplantae > Streptophyta > Pinopsida > Cupressales > Taxaceae > Torreya > Torreya grandis. The sequence continues at coordinate 34,738 of JARHVA010002934.1, read as the reverse complement.
GGATCACATAACCCTAAGGATAGTGGCATAAATTTTTTTGAATGGTTTATTCTCGATGAACTCATTTATGAGAACCTCTTCCTCCAGGCTCTGGTTATCTGTCACTTGTTATTCTTTAAGCACCTCCATGTGATGCATCATTTTTTGGATAAAGAGGTGTGTGTCACTTTAAATTTCATCATAGAATAATTATATATGTGCTCTAGGTCTATTGGTTTGGACAATACCTTTAATTTTGAGCTATATTTGGTCCTTAAGATCAAGTGGAACCAACCCAAAGACAAGTATCTAGATATCTTGGTGGTGAAATATCTTAAGGGACATAACCCAAAGATCAGTAGGATGTCTATTAATATAACTTATTACATGACTATGATATTGGGATAAGAGTACAAGGTTAGGGGAAAATCCCTAATGATATCCATAGTCTAAACTTTCTTCCCATCCAATTACATTACCCCTTTATTCAAAGTTTTATATTGAATTTATAGTTTGTTTACAATTTTCTTGGGCATCACTATGGTGTTGGTGCTAGAATAAATCATGGAATTATGTAATAGCTTGTTTCCCACAATGAGATTTAAGTAGAATGAGGTAGGATTTATTTTAATTACACTTGCCTATGGGTTGATAAACATAGATGGCATATGAATTTGTGCACTACTATGAACCCACTTTCCCTTGTTTTGAACTAGATCCACAACTGGGATAGCTTACACAAGTTTCTCCCAATCTTCCAATGCTTCTCATAGGAGATACTTCTACTTAGGGATAGATATGGCATCCTAAAGAGACACATTGGTTGGATCCTTCTTTAATTACTCTACTATATTAAATGATCCTTGAGGTTAGAGCTTAGGGTCTTTTATTTTGATCTAATCTATTTCACTCTACTTTTAATTTTCTAGAGGTGGTGGTTGGGGTCTTGGTCCTTTTTCAAAAGTCACTTTAGGCCTCATTAAATACTTTGGGGTCTTATCTAGTCTCTTCTTAGATTAGGTGAAGTATTCTTATTTGACTCATGAGGCCCTCATCATGGGGGTCTGACTTGCATAAATTATGTCTTTACCCTATACCTAAGAGAAAAGTGCATGTTCTAGGGATATTTCCTCTTCTTACTCTAAAAACATCCCTTGCAATTGGGCCATTAGGATGTAATTTTCAACTCCTAATTATTGGTATCTATAAGAAGCTAAATCAGGTGCATTCCTTTACCTTCATTATTTGGCAACATTTTGTTGTAGATTACCCCTTGTGTAGTTTTAGGGTATGTGTGCATCATTACATGAGAAGAACCATGAATTTGAGTCAGTTGCTAAGTTATTTTGACCAGTGACTAATTTTCTATTTGAACTCAATAGGACCATTTATAAGGGATCAGGGATCAAGATGATTTGATTTATAGGTTGCACTTGATAGTTTGGCACTAATGATTCAGATTCTAACTTTATTGGTATTGATTATGTTGATATGGTACTCTTCCATTTTGGTAATTTTGGTAAGTGGGATTTAGGGACATGGCCTACTACCTTTTGATATTTGTAATCTCATTGGAGAAGTTTTACAAGATGCTTTTCATGTTGTTCATCTCTGTAACTAGTGTAGATGAAGAGGATATGCTTATCTAAGTAAGTAGATATACATACATGGATGAAGATACTTACGAGGTACTCAAGGTTTCCTCTTATGGTGGTTTTTAGGTCAACATACCCCCTATTTTTGATAAATAGGGACCCTTATTATTACTTTAAACCTTAACACTAAAATCCTAATATTCTGCACTTTATTAGAATTTGAAAATCATCCATGCTTGATGAAATTAGCCCATTTATTCATGGTTTTTATTTAACTTGCCTAATGTTTATAATATTTTAACCTCGTGTATTAAGCTATAGGTTTCATGAAGATCTTAGTAATAGATCATATTGGGATGTTCACAGTCTTATCCTCATTCATTATTTTTCTAGCCTTTGGTCTATAGGGTCTTATAATGATTTATGTGCTAAAACCCTAGATTAGAACCTTAGTTCAGATTCAAATTTGGTAAGAGAAAATTTGGTAAGAATATTTTAAAATTTTCTTTAGACTTAAGCCTAATTTTATACTAAGGCTTGGTCATGCTTTTTAGCACAAACAAACTCTAGCCTAAAATCATGCTTGGTCCCTTTATGTTTTCCCCCTTTTAATTCCCTTTGTTTTAATAAATCCTAACATTCATGTGTGTAGGATCCTTTATTTTACTAGTTTGGCTCCTTCATATCACATGGTCCTTTTTTTACATTCTTATCCTAAAGTCTTAATCCTAAGTCATTTTTTGTGTTTATTAACATGAACGAGACATTAGTATTAAAACTTTAGCCTAAGTTCTTATGTCAACTTGAGCCATAACTTAAGCATCTTACCTCTTTATAGGATCAATGACTCTCACTTCATTATAGATGATCATCAGATAGAGTGAAGGAGACCTAATGGATACAAAGCCTTTAACCTATCAAACTAATCCTATGTGAACCCTCAGATCATGATCAATGATCTATGCTTAAGTTGGACCAAAGATCAAATGGAGCATTTCAAATCCAAGATCTATGGACCTAATAGACTTCATGAACTTAAATTTTACATTCTCATGAACATCATTTGAAAACCATGAGGCCATCATTGATGTTCATGCAGCCATCAAATTTAAGTTCATTAATTATTTTGCTTAGATATAAGGATATGCTTCAAAATGTTTCTAAAAGACTATTACTTACATTGCAATTCAATGGGACAACCCCCCCTTTTGGGAAATAAAACTTAGGGTCTTTAAAATTCAATGATAAAATTATCTTATGGTATAATATTTGTAGTAATAGACTTAATCTAAGTATTTATCCTAAGGTTATAATGGTATTTATTAACACAATAAATCTTAGGCTAAAGACTTGTATTATGTTTTAATTCAAAAAAATTCCCTATGCCTTAAAACTTAGCATAAATTTTTAGCCTAAATTTTCATCATGTTTATCAACATGATAAAACCCTAGGTTAAAGCCTTACACTAAATATACTTAGTATTAGGGTCCCCTTTATATGTGCTCTAAAAACATAGCCTAAAATATTTTAGCCAAAATTTTATGGCATGTTTATTAACATGAAATAAACTTTATCCTAAGTCCCTTCCCGTATCATGTTGCTAATTAAAGTGCATTCACTTTATAGGATCAATGACATATGCCTCATCACAAAGATTAATTAGATAGAGAAAAAAGATATAACAAATCTAAATCCATTGATCCATCAAACCAATGGTGTACATCCTCTCAAATAATGATCAATGGTTTGTGCTTCATCACAGAGGATGATCAGATGGAGAGCAATTGATAGAGACTATTCAACAAGCCTAGAAGGCCTATGAAGCTACCAAGTGGCATAACCATAGAGCCCAATATAAAGACAACTAATAAAATGCAGCCCTTGATATCAAAATCAATAGTCTACATTGATCCTTGTGAAAACATCTGATAACACAAAGGAAAATATGGATTTGAAAGACAATGACTAGTTTTATTAAGGCATTTATGAAAAATCCCATAAAAGTTACCAAATAGATGCCACTTAGGCACCATGAAAGAAAAAAATGACAAAATCAAAGATTTGGTGTGCATGAAAAGGCAAAATTATAAATCCATGGGTCTAAATCAAATCTGAGGTATGAATTTGCCTAAATTCAAGCTATCATCGCCATTAAAGTTGCAGAAAGCCCTAGTCTCCATACGAAAATCCCTAATTTGAGCTCTAATTAATCACAGTCAAGCTAAAAAGTCTAATTTTTATCTAATTAAAAAAAATAATATAGAGGCTACTTGAGGACCATTAGTGAGAAATTTTCAAGTTTCACAATCATGGTAGCTTGAAGGCAACAATAAAGGGATGACACATAGTTATACCTAACTTCAGACAATGAGGGAAGGGTCTTAAAGGATACTAACTTTGATGATGTGGAATTAAATATTAGAAATAGGAATTGGTATGAGCTCTTTTAGAATATTGAGGAGATTCAATCAATTATAAGGGAAAATAATAAGAATGCTATGATCCTCCAGATATACATTGACCTAGTCTCCATCTAGATGACCAGTCTCTATTATGTTACTACAAAACTTGAGGTATTGTACTGAATCAATGTTATTTCCCTCATTTTCATTGATTGTAAAGTTGATAAATATTGGATAGTTCATGAAAATACTTTTAAAAATGTAGCATATATTTCCCCCTTTGCATTTGAAAGCCATTATAAGCTATGCAAGCCCCAGATAGACTTGCCCACAATTAGAGCATGGACTAGTAAGAATGACTTGAACACCATCCTTACCCCATGGATGCTTATTTTAGCCCATGTAATCCAAGGCCCTAATATGTTTTGATGCTTCTAAATGAACCACATGTGCTCTTAGTTTTTAAATAACACTTCTCATTTTAGAATTTAGAAAATTTAGAGCATGAGTTGCAGGTTTTGGCAATCTTGTTGCCTATGGTAAAATAATAATAGAGAAAGATAAACTATTTCATAATATTTATATGATTTGGTGGTTAGGATCCACCTTGGTCTATTCTTTATGAATTTTAGAGAATTTATGCTAATACTTAGTGAATTACATTCTAGATTTAAGCTATAAACTAATCTAAATGGATATTTATAATGAAATTAAAATTAGAACATTCTGGTATAAAAAAGGAGAAAAGATAAGGGTAGAGTATAAAAGAGAATGAGTGATTAACAATTTTAGTCTCAAATATCATGACAAAGCATTAATTGTAACTAATTATGCATTCAAACCAATATACTATGTAAAATATCCTTAGCTCAAATTCTACTATATATCAAGCAAACATTAAAGGATAATGTAAATAGTCATAAGAACAAGGACTACTTTAAGGATTTACTACTATAATCAAATAACATTTGCACATATGAATACAGATAAAAATGAAATGAATCAAAACCTAAAAACCTCTAACCAATCTAGCATATGCATAGATTAGAAACCCTTTGATTAAAAAATTCAAACTAGAATTCAAATAAACTATTCAAATTCAAGACATAAAATTAGTAATTGAGAGAAAATCTGTATTAGCTATTGACATATAAAATGTGGATAATCCTTATAGAATTCCTTGATTATATTAATTGCTTCAAGTGTATAGAAGTTACTCAAAAATCTCTCTTTATAAAGTGGTAATGTTATCCTTTTATAGAAAAACTAGGCAATATATTGGTCAACTTCTAAGTTACAAATGTACAAACCTAAGGATAGTTGTCCTTTTTAACAGTTCCATAAAATACACTTGATTTTATATGTCATACTAACCTAGAGGCCAATATACTAAAAAACTATAATATGCCTTTATAATGGAATATTTTAATTCAAAATGTTACAAAATTTTACAAAATAGAATAGTGTCTAATTTGTTGGTGGGCCCTCTGCTTTTTGTTGTTAGAGGATGCTCATGGCTTTATCATGTTTCTCATCAACTAGATCTAGATCCACAATAGGTTTTAGGATATGTTCTTCCTCTTGATCTTCCAAGTCCTTGAGTTTTCTACCATTTTTGGCCATGGATTATTTAATGCTCCTAGATTAATTTATTCTTTCTCTAGCATTGAATATCATGTCTAGGATCTTACTGTTATTAGCCCCAAATTTACCTTGGCTCTTTATTTTGATTTATTGAGTTAAAAAAGTAGCCTTATGTTTGAATTCCTCATCACTTATGATTCCAAGGGTAGTGGGTTGTGCAATATCTACAAGAATAGCCCTGAGAAGCTATTCAATTCTTGTAATTAGCTCCTTATCATCTTCTAGGAGCCTTTCCACATTATTATGATATGCACTCAAACTTTGAACATTTTCAACCACAATTCCCAAAGTTATGCTCAAGTGTCCTAAACTAATGGTTTTGAATCTTAGGATCTATTTTTATACTTGAGTGTTGAGAAGCTTGGATATCTTGTCTTCTAAGGCTTGCCATTAGGTGATTGAACTATTGGCCAATGTACTCTACCACTCTAATGCACTCTACCTCAGCTTCATTTCTTTGAGTTTTTCAAACATCTCATAAAATGACTCATCAAGCATCTTGGTCATTATCGTAGGTACTGATAGAACTGCTTGTGTCTATAGGTTTTCTTTTTCCTTTTCTAAATTTAGGATCCTCTGCTTCATACCCTATATCACAGTTTTAGCCTATGCTAATTAAGCCTCAATCAAGATTTCCACATCCTCTTCATGAATGGAAGATTCACTAAATTATTGACCTTCCATAGGGGTTAATCCTTTAAAGGGATCCAAATTTTAGAAGGTGAATTCCTTTGCTCCCACCATGGCTATCTTGATGGTAACCCTTTCCAATCTAGCTATTTCTAGGTTGAATTGGATGGTAGTGACTGGCTTCTTGAATTTGGGGGGTTATAAGACCTCCACACCTAAGATACTTGATGCCCCTGGGGCATCCATATTCTTTATTTTTTGTCCTTAGGTTACCACAATTCTCCTTTTTGCTTACTCCCTCACCATAACCCTTATCCATGGCTTTATGTCATATTGTACCTCAAAATTAGCAACTCTTCTCATAGCCCATAAATGGGAAAGAGAAGGAATATTTTGTAATTTTCCATAAATGAACTAGTATGGGATAACTAGACCATGGATGAAGAATTCATCATTGAATAAATTTATCTCACTTATGGAGTGAGAGATGGTCAATCTCGGTCTCTTTTTTGGACATACAGGAACCAATGCTAGTTTTGCTTTCCTCTTTTCTTGGGATGGAATAGGGACCATACCTAGATCAAGATAATTTCTAGGATCTCCTACTTGGACTTGGGATTCTTCAATCTAATCCTCCTCCCTATCTATATCATATGCCTCTACAATCTCCTTGAGAGCACCCTCAAGTGTCTCTTCTAGTTCTAAGGCAATCATATCAATATATTGAATTGGGGAAGGTGGCCTTTGTGGGAGTGTTGAAGATGAGGGTCCCTCATTGGGTCTCTCTTCCAATCTCACCTCTCACAATTTCTCTTTGCCTTGGCTTTTTTCACCTTGCCCTTGCTCAAGTTACCCTTGTGCATGTTGTTGTTATATCTGGGGTTGTTCATAGGCTGTCCTAGATGGTCTATGTAGCAATTAATACTACAAAGGATGTATATTCCATGCTTCTCCTAATGGATTATCATCCTTGGTCAACCTATGTTTGATTTTGATGTTGTGACCTTGGATCCTAGCCAACACCTCTTCATAATTTTGGCCTTAATGTAAATAGTGTCATGAAAAATGAGTTGATGTACATACTCTAGATTAGGGAGCTTCTTGTCCTTTAAATGTTTTCCCACTATGTTCTTTAGATCCCAAATTTTGAGTTCATCCAATTTAAATCCAAATGAATCCTTGTGTGTGGACATGATTTATACATGTTTCTAGTCTTTTAATATGATTTTCAAAATAATCAAGGGGAAGGGGTGGAGTAGACCCTTCCTCTTTTCCTTAAATATTTTATCAACTCCATTAATAAGTTGGGAAATAATTTCTTATTCAACAAGCTTACTTGGCACCTACACAGGTAGTCTATAGGGTTGGGACATGATCCCCTCAATCTTAATGATCATACAATTAGTGTAATACCATATGTCCCCCATCATTTCCACATACTTCTTGATGATTAGATGGAATATAAGCATGAGAACACCTATTATGGCCTCCACTATGGCTAGGAATATATAGTCATAAATGAACTACATATGGTTCTTGTACTTTAAGATATGAAATTTGGAATAGTGGTGTGAAATAGTAGTTTTTCCATTTAGGGACCAATTTTTAATCCCTATGAAGTTAATAAAGGCAAGTAGGGCATCTATTAGGTAGGAAATCATATAAAATTACTTAGATGTCTTCCTTTTTATATCAATGAATTCCTTGGTAAGGAAGACACTAATCAAATCTCCAATTAGAGGGGTGAGCTTTTCTTTTGCCATGAAATGCACAAAGGGGACCCAAATTTTATTCACATAGGTGGTTAAGGGGCCAAAGGCTCAATTTAATAGGGTCATTATAACTCTGATGCCCTCCTTTAATTGGACTATTGGGATATTGCCTTGAAAGTCCCTAAAAATATGGGGGCCTTGGTGTAGCTAAGGTCTAAGAATAGAGTCTAGGTCATGATTACTAGTCCATTCCTTAATTCTAGACAAGTATACATGGGGGAAAGGGAGACTTATAATATTTTTCAAAGGCTATAGGAGAAATATAAGGTATTTTCTTATAATTACCTTCCAAAGAGATCCATTCATTATCAATTCTACAATCAACAAAGATGGGGGAAATGACATTTATATAATGTATTACCTCAGGCTTTGTAGTAGTATGGTGAAGGCCAACCATCTAGACAATGACCAAGTCATAAAACCTCTAGCTTACTATGGTAATTCTTTGTTCTTATTTTGTGATAGGCTTCAATTCTTCCACCATGAAGAAGAGTTTGGACTAGTTCCTAATTCTTAAGGAATTCAAGGCTACAAAATCTAATTCTATGTCCTTGAAGATCCAACCCTCATTATCCATCAACAAGTAGAGTTTGGTCTCTTCCTTCAATTACTATTTACAAGTTGAAATGGTATCTATTTATACAAATTATTTACCCAGATAGCAAATGGTCTCTATGAAATCTTTTTCTTGCTCAAGAACACAATCAAGCTCTCTTTAGATCAAATTGTGACCAAATGGATTGAATTAGGTCACTTTTATATAGTTTTTATGATTTTAAAGATTTAATGGTAAGATATATCTATACTTTGGCTTATACGTGCCTTAAATTTGATTTGGACCTTTGCCTTTATATCTTTCCATTTTTGAACTAACAAGATCTCATTTTTTGTCCTTTTCTACTTGTGTGGCATCTATGTGGCATTGGTTTGGGAATTTTATGGCATATTTCATAAATGCCTTTCAAGTAATATCCATTAGCATTTAAAAATGCCTTTTTATTTTACTTCATTCGATCAAAATCTAGGATTAGCATGAGTCATTGATCTACATAGATACCTAAATTTTACATTAGTGCATGATTAAATTGGGACTTAGGCTTAAAGTCTTTAGGATAAGATTTGTTTCACGTTTATTAATCATGAAATAAACCTTGGGCTAAGGGATCTATGCCTAAGTTTTTTGATTTATACATAAGTGGTCCTCGGCCTAAATATTCTAGGCTAATGTTTATGCCATGTTTAATAAACACAGTGTATATTTTGGGCTAAAACATTTATTCCAAACTTTTATAAATCATGATCAAAATGGACCCAAAATGATGGTCCAACTTTAGATAGGGTTTTATTACATTTAATAAATATATTAAAACCTTAGGTTAGAAGCATTTAGCCTAAGTTTTATATTTTTAAAAGTCCCTTTAAAATGAGACTTAGCATAAGTCTTTTAGCCTAAAGTCTACAACATTTGAACAACATCTAATGGGGACTTTAGGATATAGAGTTAGAAAATGTACTTTTAACATACATTTAGACCATAAGACCATTTCAGTTGAATATTCCCCATGTTTGAGCACCCTCTGAGGGCTCTTAGTCATTTTTGAGGTGCTTCACAAGCTTTTTAGCAATATTTTTGGAATGCATTTTGACTCTAAGTAAGATAATTCATTAGCATAAATTTCATGGTCTCATGATGTCAAATATTTCCTTGAGGATTTTAAATTATGGTCACATTAATGTCAAGTTTAAGCTAGTGAAACTTTTATTTTAATGGGCTTAAAGTTGATGGTTGCATGGGCATCAAATACATCCTCGTGGATGTCAAATTATGGTTACATAAATGTCAATTTTAATATAATTAAATCCTCATGACTGAATATGAGGGTGCCACTTATCACTTCTATGGGAATTTTTAGGGTTTTGGACCTAATTTTCTCTATTGGATCAAAATCTGTGATGAAGCAAAGGTCGTAGGATCGTGATCTAGAAGCTTTCTCATAATCGATTGTTTTTGTTAGTAAAGTCCCTTTGCTTTTAATCCTTGAATGTGAGTGTCACATGTCAATCATTCTAAGCCTCCATAACCTTTTGAATTTTAAACTATACCTTGTTTTGTCTGATTGGGTTCTTATGATGAAGTGTAAACAGTTGAATGCAAGCTAAGGATGTAACTTTTTCAAGGCCTTCACATCATTGGATTGATTTCCCATGATGTAACATGAACCATTATATCATTAAAAATGCAAATTTTTTAAGTCAAAGCCTAGGTTTTCTTTGCTCTATTGGATCAAATATCATAATAAAGTGAGAGTCATTAGATATTACAAGATGCAAAGAAGTTAAGTTAGGACCATGAATATAAAAATACTTAGGCTAAGGTTTTAAGATTAAGGTCTCAATTATATTAATGAATATGTTAGGTCCTTAGAATTAAAACCTTAGGCTAAGGTATAAATTGAAAGGGTCAAGCTAAAATAAAATTAGACTTAAGAAGCTGGAGTTTTGGCTAGTGTGTTAAACCTAAGGTCCCATTAGTGATAATAAATACAATGGGACCTTAGGGTTAAAACATTAGGCTAAGCTAGCAAATATTATGAGGACCCTGTAAGATGAATATTAGTTAGGCATACACAAGGTAATTTAAAGGGGGAAATAATAAATGGGTCCAAAGACATTAGATCAAGTATTAATCATGTTTAAAAAAACTACGCTTAAAATATGAACTTTGCATTTAGGTCCAAAAAATGGTTTTTTAAAAGATTCTCTCCAACTGGTTCCCACTAGTATTCAAATTTGAATTGAGGGTTTTGCTAGGGTTTTGGAATATGAATTTCCTAGGGATAAACACCATGGAACCTACAAATAAAAGTAATAAAGACCATTTATTAGTACTATTAGTTAAAATTAAAGTGAAACATAACTAAGTAAGCTTATTTTTGATGAAGTGGATGATCTTCAAATTCTAAAAACCATCTTATCATTCCATATTTCATGTTGAATTCTTAGGGTTTCTCAAGGGTCTTAATTTTCAAAAATGGGGGGTATGTTGGCCCTAATAAATAGCAAATCATGAGGGAAATATAACAATATGTTAGAACCTAGAGACTTTAATTTAGGCAAATAATTAGGTCATCTACTCCATTTGATCGATATCATCATCAAGACTAGATTATGGTTGAAATAAACTTTACACGTTTAGACTTAAGGTCAAGCATCAAGACATAACCATACTATGTGTGCTCTTTAATTCCACTTAATTTTTTCCATGGGGTTCAAGAAAAAATTTCTAGGTTTCTTATCCTTGATCACTAACACCTAACTTTGAGTATGTTTAGTTGTTCATGAGGAATCATTTTTTTACTTAGGGAAGGCTTGGGCATTGCTCTATTTCTATCTAGGTGTTTATAACCCTGATAGAGATGTCTTTAACTCCACTCAAGGCCTTGCTCCACTTCCAACCAGATGTCCATAGCCCTGATAGGGTTACCATAATCACCTTTACTTGAAATCTTTTGATTTTACATTATATCCTTCTTTATTGTGTATTTTAGACTTTTATGCTTTCAAAAAGGTTGGGAACCAAAATAACTAGGTTTTTAGGATTTGGTCAAATGTTTTATTTTCATAGAATCACCTATGGTTATAACCATTATCCTAGGCAAGGATATTGATTAAGTGCTAGTATAACTATACCATGATAGTTTGAGTTTTCACCCTACAAGTGCAAGTCTTCTTAAAACCAGTTTACGGTCAAGACAATGGTCAAGTTCTCATGAAATAGTTAACTTCTTCTATTGGTATTTACCAATTTATACATATTAAAAAATTATGATTATATTTTAGGACCCTATTCATCTTATGTATGGGGCTCCCACCCACATTTCTAAATTTTGAGCATGTTTCAAGAAATCTTTATAACTTGAGCTCAGGATTGTCCAAAAAGACTTATTAAAACCAAGGAACAAAGAAATAAGAAAGAAACACAAAAAAAAGTAGGAAATAAATAAATCAAAGGAAAAAAGAAAAATATATACATTCTTATGTAAAAATAATGGATAATAAGGAAAAAACTTAAAAGGAAACTAACTAGCCTACCTACTCTAAATTTTAACCATCTTACAATTTACTCTATGAAGACCCTAGAAGGTGATGGGTGTCGTTATTCCCTTCATTTAATCAACTTTATGTTAATGTCATATTTACTAGGGATGTGTCTAAAGCTATATGCAACAAGAAGAATCTTAGTGATTTAGTAATTGATTGTAGGTATTTGTATTTTATTTTTGTTTAGGGGGATTTTTAATGTCTTAAGAACTTCTTGGTTAAACCTTATTGGAATCAAACTATGAAATTTTTCTAGAAGTAAACACACTTTGTAGAAATAAATTTTCTAGAAGTAAACACACTTTTGCATAATGAAATAGATTGCTGGAAATAAACACACAATTTAGAATGCTTGGAAAATGATTGCAAAGAAATGAGAATTTAATCTAGAACACCCGCAGGGACAAATTTACAACAAATTTAAACTTTAAGGAGTTGGAAGAATTTATAAATTTAATAGAGCTACCTATTTACTTTTGAGAATAAAATATAAATATCGACCAAAAATGAACATCTTGGTTCTTGGAGGAGTGGGCCCTTGCTCCACCTAGAAATAGGATGGAACAACTTAATTCTCTCTCAAAACAAAAATGTCTATTTTATTGATAAAATGTTCTGTATTACAAAAATGCACTAATCTATCCTTATCCCTCTATTCTTCAATTATTACCACTCTTCCTAAATTTTCAGGTCTGTATATATATTATTTTTCTTATGGTGCATTGATGGTTGTAACTATTTCATGGATATGATGGAACTGAATTGTGCCTAGAATAGATGTTGAATTAAGATGTGCCTAGATGTCTAGCTGTGTGATAAATGTCTTGGATTTACAAGCATGAAAATCAGAAGTCTACTCTTGATTAATGGGATCATTGATTTGATAGATCACCAGCCATTTGGAATAGATATTTATCAGTTCCATGTCTAACTATGAAAGTTCTAAAGCTTATCTATAGGAGTAGTAGAACTAATTCTGATAATTCTAAAACTAAATATAGAGTTCCAAAACTAAGTCCAAAAATGTGATAGAACTTTTAATAGCATGGTGGGGTTATAGAACTAAGTTGTATTGATTCCAATGCTTCCAAAAACATGCAATCTACTTCATATTTGTTCTTCAGCCTGATGATGACTTGTTTTATTACAAAACTTGAATTTTCCAAAACACTTGTTAGGAATTATAGAGATTTTTAAACGTTAGAATCACAATCAACAAAAGATGGAAAATTACATCCTAACTCATATCAGATCAAAATAAAAGTCATAAAATGTAGTCAAACTTAATAGAAAGAGAGAGTAAGATGAGGTCATTTATTATACATTTAACGGGCATAACCTGGCCTCATCATTTCCCCCATACTTGTTTGTAATTCCCTTTACAAACTTTACTCTTCAAATTTGGTATTGTATATTCTACATTCCATTTGATTTCTTAGATCAAATGGCTAGAACTGAATATCCCAATGCTTTGATTCAGAGGTACTATACCTTGCTCCTACTTCTAATTTTCTTTTCCATTCCTCAAATTGAGTGAGATCTTGAGGTTATCTATTTTGCCAAGGAGATATGGGGGTGAGAAGTATAGGTGGCCTTGTCCGCATTCCTATCCATATGAACAAGGGAGTTTCATTAATCCAAGGAATTATTGTGCATAAATCTTTTGCCCTTTCTAGACTCCAGATCAAATTTGAAGGGGATATTACTTCCCTTCTTTCTAATGCCATTGGGAGAAATTATCATCTTTTCAAACATGTATAATAGATATTATCAAAATTTGCCTTTTCATAAGAGGTGAAGGCATTAATGCTTTTTTGTAAATTGAAAATATAAGGTTCCTTGAACATGTCATTAAATGCATGGGATTGGAAATGTGTAGCAAAGATGAATGGGTTGCCATAATGAATTCTCATACAAAGACTAGATGAACTAGCATTTAATAGATGCTCTGACTCCCTCTCTTTCCATGCAATCTAATTTTTAAGATCAGAGAAAAATGCATCAAGATGGATTTCCCCTACATACAAATTAATCATAAAACTTGAATTTTTTTCTAGCACAAAATTGCAGAGGTAAAACTCACAGAGAAGATTTTCTATTTTACATTGGCTAAGGAGTAGGTTGCCAAGAAATTAGCTTCATCTTTTATTTCATGTGTAAGGCCACATGTTATCATTGCCAACTACCAATGAATGAATTATTCCTCTAAAAACATATTATATGTAGGAGAAGGTCTTCTACATGCAAGTAGTTTATCACTCATCATGCAAACTATTTGTATTTTCACAAGATATTTATATTTATCTTTTTCCTCCTTGTAAAAATTTTCTTCCCATTCCTTCCTTGCTTTATTTTCTTCCTCCATTTTGATTTTCAAGTCCTTATTAGATGTCTTGATTACACTGAGTTCTCTACATGTATCATCCCATAACTTCTTGAGTGGAAAATAAGTCAATTCAGCCTGTGCAGAGACTATTGACATAATGGTCTGTCTCCTAGAAATTGTACATTTTTCCTCATTCTCCATTAGTTGCATTTCAATCTCTACTAATTCCTCAGTCTTGGCTATGAACTGGTTTATTAATTCTTTAAGTAGCATTTCTCTCTATTCTAATTTGAGTTTGAGTAAATTAAATTCCTCATCCTTTACCTTGATAATGAGCTCTACTCTCGACAAAAATAGAGCCTATTTAACCTACTAATTTTGTTCTTTTTTTGAAATTTATTGGGGAGTTAAGCATTCTTCTTCCACCAGAGGGGATTTCCCTTTCCTTTTCCAAGATGCAAGTTCATCTTCTGCATGTGATGGTGTTGTTGTCTCACCCATTTCTTGGAAAACTTGCTCCTTAAATCTTTCATCTTCTTTTTCTTTTTTTGTTTGGCTTGGTCCAAGAGGAGTCATGGCCATGCTGCCCAAAATATTAGTAGCTTTAGTTTCCAGCCTTTCTTGTTCTTTCATCTCCTCTAGAATTTCTTTACACCTTTTATGACATCTCCTTCCTTGAGGAGCCTCAAAATGTGTAGACATGGGTCTCTTCTTAGAGCTTTTTCTTATTTTAACCTTTTGCTCAGGCCTAGGTGAACTGTCACTGTCAGAGATAGGTATTAGTTCTTCTATAGATTTTATAGAAGAAAGAATTTCTTGAGAAGGCACAGTAGGGTCTATAATTTTAGCTATTCTTATAGATCTTCTTCTTTTTGGTATTTCCTCTTCCCTATTTCTTTCTTTTTCTTAGCAGTGGTATCAGTTTCCAAATGAACTAAAGGGGTATGAGGAGTTGTTATTGGTCTTCTGAAAATACTAGGGTTCTGCCCAAATTTGCCAAGAAATTTTTCCATCATTTCTTCCCCATTTTTCTTTGAAAGAAAATGGTGCTTGCATACTAAATGCACTAACCCATGATGTCTAATTATTCTTACACCCTAAGAATACCTCTAGGCTATTGTATAGATGGATTCAAAAAGAAACCCTGGAAGGTTTACTATATATTCTAGTTTTTTGGCTCCATATCTAAGGTGTATGAGGATTTTTAGGACTTCTTTTCCTACTGACCCAAATTGTCCATCACAGGTTAAATACTTAACTATCCAAAATGCTACTCTGTCAAAGGGTTTGGGCAAGCTAGCCCTTTTTAATCCTTTGATGATTTTCTTTATGTTATAAATATAATGTGGTTCAACTTTCCCCTCTTTCAACAGGGTTTCAACTAGGTCTTTTAATGTCCCTTTTACAGGGTTTGGGACATGCACTATTTGTATTCTAGATATCTCTCTTATTACATTAATAGAAAAAGGAATGAAAACCTTCCAAATCTTTGTCCTTGTTTGCTTTAAATTGATAACAAATTCTCTTACCAATTCATCGTTATATTTGGTAAATTTCCTCAAAAACTCTAGCCATCCTGCCTATTGAAAGATAGTTGCTACTTCTTCATCTACAAAGAGCTGGGTATCATCCTCTGGTTCTGACTTCTTTTTAATCTCCATGATTCATTCTTATTTAATCTTATGTAGGTCAGCTGAAGATTTCTTCTCTTATTAGTGGACTGATGACTTTGGTTGTAGAACTAGTGAGTTCAATTACTAAATTGGCAAATTTGATTGCTTAATTGCTATACTCAGCTATGAAACTACCAAATTTAGCTATAGAACTACTATACTCAGCTATGGAATTGATGAATTTAATTCATTGTATCTCTTTTAAAGTTTTTTTGTAGCTAGTTTTTACTTTGTCGATTCAATAATAATAATGATTCTTTATAACTATCCACCAACTTATTCCATCATCAATATCCTTCTCATGATTTTGCACATTTAATCATGATGTATAATAGATGACTCATCATACTAATTTTTTAAAATCAAGTCTAATCACACATGTGAACTTTCAATCTAACCTTTAACAAGTTAAAAACATAATTACCATCCTTAATGATGTAATCCCTCCATCATGATGACTCATCATTCCTAAAAAGTTTTAAATAAAAAAAATGGTTAGAAAATAGTTAGAATTCCAAAGAAGTTTTTATTTTGAATTAGTCATTTATTTGAGAAGATCAACTGCCATCACTGGTTTTCAATTAATCTTTGAGAGATTTTTTTTTGTAAGAGAATGCCATTTACTAGTTTTTATCCTTTTTCTTTTATTTTGGATCTTTTCATCTGATTATTTGATCATTTTGGAAGAATTGGATGCTTCAATGTGATCAAATTATTTGTTTGCTTCAATTTGCTTTAAGAATTCATTGTTATTAGGAGGCTTCCTATAAATTTTTAGCCTATGTCTATTGACCAAGATTATTCTTCTACTGCCATCAATGGGAAGTAACTGGATAGAACCATTGTCAAATATTTGCTCAATCTAATAAGGTCCCAACCATCTGGTTCTTAATTTACCTTTGAATTGTTGGTACTTAGAATCAAATAGCAATGCCCAGTCTCCTACTTTAAATTGCCTTTCCTTGATATGTGAATCATGCCATTGCTTCCTTTGATCTTGAATTATCTCTACTTGGTGAAGTGCTTCCATTCTTAATTCATCTAATTCATTGAGTTGAAGGATTCACTCATTTTGTGCTACATCCAATTCAATTCCCACCTTAGCCATTGTCCTCAATGTTTGTGTTTCAAACTCAATAGGCAACAAGAGATTTTTCCCTTAGACTAACTCATATGGTGAAAACCATGTTATGGTTTTCCAAGTTGTATTGTAAGTCCAGATAGCTTCAGGTAGTCTTTTTACCCAATCTCTTCTTTCTGATTCAACTATTTTAGTGAGGATGTTTTCCAATTCTCTATTTGTTACTTCAACTTGTCCATTTACTTGTGGGTGATAGGGAGATGACTTCCTATGATTGATCTGATAATACATTGTGAAAGCCTAGATCATATTAGACATAAATTGTGGTCCTTGGTCTGAAACTAAGCTTCTTGGTGCTCCAAACTTTACCATAATTCTATGCTAAAAGAAGTCAAAAACTACTCCTTCAATGGTATTTATTACAGCTAACACTTATACCTACTTTGTTACATAATCAATACACACAAGAATGTGCTCTTTTCCCTATGAAGGAGGATTAAAGGATCTAAAAAAATCCAATCCCCATCTCTCAAATGGTTCAATCACTACTTATGGTTGTAAAGGCATTTCATTGGTAATGGTTGGTTACCCCATCCTTTGACAAGGATCACACCACCTGATATATCTCTTCACATCTTTGTATAGAGATGGCCAATAGTAACTAGTGCCAAGTATCTTGTGAGCTATTCTTTTCACTGAGTAGTGTCCTCCACTTGGTTCATCATGATATGCCCATAGGATGTTAAATATTTCATCTTCTCTTACACACCTACATAAAACCAAATCAGGGCCACATTTAAATAGCATTCCATTTAACCATTTGAACTATGCACTAGTTTTGATTAACTTCTTTATTTGTTTTTTAGTGAAAGAAGGAAACTTCCCTGTTGCAAGATAATTTTCCATATCAGCAAACCATGGTGTATCAGCTGAAATAACAAACAATTTTTCATCTGGAAAGTTGTCCTTGACTAGATCCTACTCCCTTGTAGTGGTCAGTCTTGACAAGAAATCAGCTACCACATTAGATTTTTCTGGATTGTCCACAATGGTAATATCAAATTCTTGTAGAAGTAATAACCATCTAATTATTCTACCTCTAACCACTAGTTTGTTCATTAAATATTTAATTGTTGAGTGATCTATATGTATAAATATTTTGTACCCTATAATGTAATGTCTAAATTTATTTATTGCATAGATCACAGCCAAAAATTCTTTTTCAGTGATAGTATAATTTCTTTCAGTGGGGGTAAGATTTTTACTAAGATAGTAAATATCATATATTTTTCCTTCTTCATCTTTCTGTCCCAAAACCACACCAATTGAGTTATTTAAGGCATCAATTTGGATGTGAAAAGGTTTCTCCCAATTAGGTCCTTTCAATATTGGGGCAATTACTAATTTCTCTTTAATTTCTTCAAAAGCATGTTGACACTTTTTATCCTAAAGAAATTCATAGTCCTTGGTAAGCAACTTAAACATGGAGGCAACAATTTTACTAAAATCCTTGATAAAGTGCCTATAGTATCTAGCATGCCCTAAAAATGACTTGATATCTATGGGGTTTTGAGGAATAGGCAAGTCTAAAATAATCTTGATTTTGTTTTGGTCAACCTAAATTCCTCTTTTTGAAATATGGTGTCCTAATACGATCCCTTCATCAACCATCATCAAAAATTTCTCATGACTAAGAGACAAGTGATGTTATTAACATCTTGTTAATACTCTATCCAAATTTTCCAAGGCATCATCAAATATATCAATAAAGTCATCCATGTATACCTCTACATAGTCATTTATTAGGTCTGCAAAAATTGCTAATACAGCTCTTTGAATGTTGGAGCATTACATAGTCCAAATGGCAATACCCTATAAGCAAAGGTACCCCATGGACAAGTTAATGTAGTTTTATCCTAATCCTCAGTAGCAACTCTAATTTGATTGTATCCACTAAATCCATCCAAGAAGGAAAAGTACTATTTACCTAAAAGGTTGTCTAAGACTTGATCTATGAATGGTAAGGAAAAATAATCTCTCAAGGTGGCTTTGTGTAGTTCCCTATAGTCAACAAAAATTCTCTATTTTCTATTCTTTTTAGGGACAATTACAAGAGGAGAAACCCATTGGCTATCTGAGATAGGGTAGATAAAACCTACTTGTAATAGTTTTTCAATTTCTTGTTTGACTATATCCCTTAAGGCTAGATTAATCCTTCTCTAAGGTTGCCTAACTATTCTAATGTTTATAGTATAAATGTGATGGGTGCAGATACTTGGATGAATTCCCTTCATGTCTCTATAGTCCCAAGTAAAAGCTTTAGTATGATCCTTTAGAATATCAAACAGTTTGGCTTTTTCATCATTCTTTAACCAATTATTAATATTCAAAAAATTTCCTAGTTGAATCTCAACATGTTTGGTTCTAGTATATGATGAACTAATTTATTGAAAGGCTTCCATTAAGGTGTTTAGTGGATAGGCATGTGGTAACAACATATGATATGTAGCAACATCTCCGAAAGTTCCTTAAGATAGAATGTTGGACAAAGGACAACAAGAAGAGTTATGATACTTATCTTATTGTAGGTCAAACTCCTCATTACTACTATTTTCTAGGAATTCTTCATCATCTCTTGATATCTGTAAAGCTAAAGCTATAGATCCTTCCTCTCCCCAAGAGAAATCTCATTCCTCTGAAGTGAGATTATCTTCATTTGTAGGGAATTGTTGTTGGTGTGGTTCCAAAACTAACTATGATGGTTTTGGAACAGATTCTACAGGTTCCAGAACTAATCTCGACTGCTCTAATGACAATTGATGTTCATTCAATGAAGGATTAACCATATCTTCTATTTCTCATGCATGATCCTGCAATGTTATCATAGCCAAAGAAGATAGATTTTGCTCATTAATATTAGGATTATCAACCCATAATTTTTCTTGATTATCAATAAAAGGTCATGCAGAGGGATATAATGAAATTTGCTTAGAATTCTTACTATTTGAAATAGTCATATCACCTGACCTATAATCAATTAAGGCAACAACTCTAGCTAACCATGGTCTCCTCAAAATAATGGGATAACCAAGTGTTTTAACTTTTGGCTGCAATATAGGGAAGTTGACTGGATATTCCCATTATTCTACCATTACTGCCACATCTTCAATAACTCTTTCTAGTTTTGCTACAGACTGATCTACCATTTGTAATATGGTGTTAGTAGGTTGTATGCCTATTAATGGTAATGTTTTCAAAGTGTCCACTGTCATTACATTGATATCTACTCCCAAATCAATCAAAACATTATTTATATATGTATTCCATATAGAGATAGAAATAATATGGCTTCTAAGATCTCCATATTTGGGAAGTAGGAGTTTTCCTGCTAATAAATCAGCAAGTTTCCCATCTACATGAATAGTCCTGAGGTACTGCTTCTTTCTTCTAGGTTTTTTAAAACATAATAGTTTGATTAACTTGTTCGACTATGGAATATCCTTAATTGCTTATAATAATGGTATTTCAATATTCAATCTTCTTAGTTCTTGCACCAATTTAGATTCCTTAATTTCTATGGCTTCTTAAATCTTTTTGGCAATGGAATCTCAGTAGAATTTCTTCATGGTTCCTTATCTTTTTTTTTAATCTTCCTTAGGTGCAACTAGGCTAGGGGTTTTAGATTCTTCTGTCATCTCAGTGATTATAATAGGTGGACTGATAATTATTTTTCCAGATCTAGTTTGAATGTTTTTACAATCCATTGCATTTAGATCAATTGATTTTTCTGGTTATGTTTCATATATAGGAGTTGATTGTTTATTTCTTGGGTTTGCTACTAGTTGTGCTAGCATTTGTGTTTGGACTATATTTTTAGCTTATGGATTTTGTGTTATAGATCCCATTGTGGCTTTTTAGTTTTGATTTAGATATGTTTTCCCTTCCACATAATTACTAGGGCCCCATCTAGGTTGTGGCCAAGCATAAGGATTTCCTTGACCAACCCAAGGTTGTTGATGTCCCTGAGTATACCAAGATTGACTTGCCTAATCCTAAGGATGCCATGTTGGTTGAGGGGCCCAAGATGGTTGTCCCCAACTTTTTGGTACTATTTGAGCTACCCATGGCATCATCCAAGGATTAGGAGCTAGCCTTGGCATAAACTATCCTTGGTTGGGTTGTCTCTAAACAAAATTCAATTCTTCTATGGTGGATGATGTACTGGTTTGTTTGAGCTGATTTTTTATGAGTGGAAGAAGAGAACAAGTGTGAGTATCATGTTCTTTAGATTCACAGACAAGACATACTTCTATTTTATCCAAAGGACATTCCCTTATTACATGCTTTTTCTTATATCTAGGACAATACATGGCTAATGGTTCAATTTGGACATTTGCTTTAGCTTTCAATCCATCCATGGTGGAGGTTAATTAAATTAATATGTCTATTTTAAAGTTTTCCAATTCATCCATCAGTTTGTTCATATCTAGATTCAAATTTTTAACCATTTTTCCCTTTCTAGGTTTACCCCTTGTCCTTGAATAGTTTCTACAAATTTCTATGATTTTATCCATTCTTAATTGAGTAATATTTCCCCTACCAATTAAATCAAGGGTTTCCATAGATTCATCACCTAGACCTTTGAGAAAAATGGTTTTAGTTAAATCTTATTGAAGTATAAATCCACATCTTTTACTCACAAAGAGGAATCTGTCTAAATAATCTTCCATATTTTCATGTTCTTCCTGTTTGATTTTGAAAAATTCTTCCTTTCAATTTCTTTCTCTACAATAATCTTGATATTTGTCTAGGAAGACAGTTTCCATTTGTTCCCAATTGGTAATAGAATTATATATTTTAATCCTATAAACCACCTCATTGCTGCATCCTTCAAGGTAAATGGAAACAACTTGAGTTTTTGATTAATGTCTTATAATCATAAGTCTGACATAGTAATTTAAACTCAAACAAAAATTGGTCAGGATCCTCAGATGACATTCCTATAAATGTGGAAAAGTGTGCAGGTGAAATGTTATTCATAATTGTTTCATCATCCTCTATCTAAATGGGATAGGTAAAGCTTCTCTCAGGCTCTCTTCTAGCTTCTCGTGCCATCTCTCTAGTATTTACTAGTCCCTTTTCCTAGTCAATGTGGTATGTGGTCTACTTTGGAGATGGTGAAAAGTTAGGAGTAGGAAGTTGACTACTCAATTGAGAATCAAAACTTTCCCTCAATGGATTTTGAGAAATAATCCTCCTCCCTAAAGTTTTACTTGCTTCTAGTGACTAATCTAAAAATTTCAAAGATGGTAATTTTGCTTCTTGTCTTTTAGGAGATAATGGTGCCTCCAATTCTTGCTCAACTTTCTTATTTAAAATAGAGAATGATGGAAATTATTGTTCAAATATTTTGGGGAGAAATCTACCCTTGGAGTCTCATGGTCTACTCATAAATTTTGTGATAACTTTAGGGAAAATTTATTTAATTACTAAATGGGTGATTGTTGCTCTTGTTGACACCTAATTAGAAAATTCCAACTAGTGGGTCCCTGAAAATGGTGCCAAAAATTATGGGTGTCATTATTCCCTTCATTTAATCAACTTTCTGTTGATGTCATATTTAACAAGGGATGTGTCTAAAGCTATATGAAACAAGAAGAATCTTAGCGATTTAGTAATTGATTGTAGGTATTTGTATTTTGTTTTTGTTTTGAGGGATTTTTAATGTCTTAAGGACTTATTGGTTAAAACCTTACTGGAATCAAACTATGAAAATCTACCAGAAGTAAACACACTTTGCAAAAATGAATTTGCTAGAAGTAAACACACTTTTACAGAATGAAATAGATTGTTGGAAATAAACACACTTTTGCATAATGAAATAGATTGCTGGAAATAAACACACAATTTAGAATGCTTGGAAAATGATTGAAAATAAATAAGAATTTAATCTAGAACACCCATAAGGACAAATCTACAACAAATTTTAACTTTAAGGATTTGGAAGCATTTATAAATTTAACTGAGCTACTTATTTACTTTTGAGAATAAATTATAAGTACCGACAAAAAATGAAGATCCTGGTTCTTGGAGGAGTGGGCCCTTGCTCTGCCTAGACATAGGATTGAACAACTTAATTCTCTCTCAAAATAGAAATGGCTATTTTATTGATAAAATGTTTTATATTACAAAAATGTACTAATCTATCCTTATCCCTCTATTCTTCAATTATTACCACTCTTCCTAAATTCTTAGGTCTGTATATATATTCTTATTCTTATGGTTCATTGATGTCTATAATTGTTTCATGGATACGATGGAACTGAATCATGCCCAAAATAGATGCTGAATTAAGACATGGTTGGATGTCTAGCTATGTGATAAATGTCTTGGATCTACAAGTATGGAAATTGGAAGTCTACTCCTAATTAATGGGATCATTGATTTGATAGATCACCAACCATTTGGAACAGATCTTTATTAGTTCCATGTCTAATCATGAAAGTTCTGGATCTTATTTGCAGGAGTAGCAAAACTAATTCAGATAATTCCAGAACTAATAGAGTTCCAGAACTAAGTCCAAAAATGTGACAGATCTTGTAATAGCATGGTGGGGTTCTGGAACTAAGCTATATTGATTCCATTGCTTCCAAAAACATGCAATCTGCTTTATATTTGTTCTTTATCCTGATGATGACCTATTTTATTACAAAACTTGAATTTTCAAAAACACTTGTTATGAATTATAGAGTTTTTTAAACATTAGAATCACAATCAATAAAAGATGGACAATTACTTCCTAACTCATATTAGATCAAAATAAAAGTCACAAAATATAGTCAAACTTAATAGAAAGAGAGAGTAAGATGAGGTCATTTATTATACATTTAACAGGCATATCATGGCCTCATCAGAAGGATCAGTAGAGAAGTAGTGTTTGAGGTATTTCCTATTGGTGGGCAATGTGAACTCTATTCCTTCTAGATATTTGAGATTAAAGGTGTTGTTCCCCAATGTTTCTATAATCTAGTATGGACCAATCCAAAAGGGTGTGAATTTTCTATGTTTACCCTCAAGCTTAGAGGATTTTTCCCAAAGGAGAATTAGGTTTCCTTGTCTAAACATCTTAATCTTTGATCTTTTATCATACCACCTTTTCATTTTTGTTTGATTCCTATTAAAATCATCAAAGGCTTTCTCCCTTACATCTCCCATCTGAATTATGTCTAGTAATCTTAAGTTGGCAAGTTCTTGGCTCTCTTCAATGTATTCTTGTAAAAATATGTATGTGGAAAACTTGAGGATGATAGGAAAGATAGGTTCTTGTCCATACACAAATGATAATGGTAAGTATATTATATCTTGCTTGATTCTTATTCTCTCTACCCATAGTGCAAATTTAAGGAGCTTATGATAGGTCCTAGGCTTGTCTACAACAGACTTTTTGATTGCCTTCATTAGATTTTTATTTGTAGATTCAAAGACTCCATTTCCTTAGGGATAATGATTAGAGGAAAATTTGAGAGTAATTCCATTATCATAAGCCCATTAGTCATCTATATAGATATGAAGGTAGATCCATTGTCACACACTAAAGAGATTGGAGTCCCAAACCTAGTACAGATGTTTTCTTCCAAGAATTTGATCACTTCTTTGGTCCTAAATTGCTTAGTGACAACAACTTCAGTCTACCTTGTATAATAGTTTGTGTCTATCAAGACATATTTGTGACCTTTAGATGAATTAGGGTTGATTAACCTTATAAATTCTAACCCACATTATGAAAATGGTTTGTCAAGCATGACTAGTTGTAGAGGCATTGCTACCTTTGGCTCTTTGGTGCTAAAAATATGACATGAGTGACATTCCCTCACATGTTTGTGAGCATATTTAAAAATAGTTGGCCAATAATAGATAGCTTTAAGAATTTTATGGGATATGGTTCTACCAGATGGATTCCCACTACCCAAATTTTCATGAAAAGTGCTCTTGATTTGGGTGGATTCTTCTTGTGAGACACATCTCAAGTAAACCCCTTTAAAATTTATTCTATACAAGACCCCATCCTTAATCAAGTAGTGGAAAGTTTCAATGTTTGGGCCCTCTTTTGCTTCCTAGATAGACCTATAGGATAGGCATCATTAATTATAAAATGTATGATTGAATCATACCACTCACTAGCTTGAAATTTTTGTTGATCCACATGCATAATACTTAGCATAGGGTTAGCATTAGTAATCATCTAGATCAGACCTTAGCACCTTACCAATTTTGTTGTTTTCATCTCCAACTCATACTCTTGTAATATTGACATCCACTTACCTCTATGTTCGTCCATCTCATTTTGGCTTAACATAAGCTTGGTGGTAAGGTCAAGTAAGATAGAATGTACCTTATTTATAAGGATGTAATGCTTGAATTTCTTAACTACCTTTATTAATGCATATGTCTACTTATCAATTAAGGAATAATTTAACTCAACATTATTACAATTATTTATCATAAAATTTAGTGGGTGATAACACCCATCAATCTTGTAGGTTAATGCTACAACCATAGTGTGGTCAAATGCAAAATAATAGAGGTAGAATCCCCTTGAGAAGTTAGGACTTATAAGTATTAAAGATTGGCTAATAGCCTTCTTGATATCATTGAATGTCTTTATATATTATTTATTCCATGTGACTTTGGCATCCTTCTTAAGCTTGTCATTCAATGTCTTGATAATCTCTAAAAATCTAGAAATAAACTTTCTTACAAAAATTATCTTACCAAAGAATGACTTTAGCTCTTTCCTACTATTTAGAGGCTCTATTCTAGTTATGGCCTCCACTCTTTTAGGATCTATAGAGATCCCATCTTTGGTTATAACATGATCCAATGATTTCCATTATATAACACAAAACATATGAAGTGATCTTCCATCTTTTTTTAAGCTTACAATAAGTCTTTGAGAGATGCAGGAGGTTTTCCATCTAGGTAGAGTGCCTGATGGGGAAGACTATCATAGAATCTAGTAATATTTTGACCTCCTTAAAGATCATTAGCTCTAGGATAGATTTCATTGGCCTTTGTTTATATCTAAATGGTTTTAATCTTTATATAAGGGGTACAGTATGTGTGATAACCCTTGGATCAAAGATCTTTAAGTCATCATAGGACCATGTTATGACATTCCTATATTGGGTAAGGAGCTCTTTGTCTTTCTTATTTTCCAAGTTTATGCAGGTTTTTCCAATATTTACTAGTTGGGGTTAATCTTAGAAGCCAAAATCAATAGCATTATAATCTTTCCCACTTATCTTGGGAACCTTACAAACTTTAGCTAGTTTTTCATGATCAAATAGTCTCTCTAAAGCAATCCCCTTAGGGATCTTATTGTCATTTAGATGAATGAATTTACCATCAAACTTGTCTTCCTTGGATGCATTTTCATTGGCATCATCGATAATATGATCATCAAAATCCCTAAAATTGGTCATGAAATCTAATATCTACTAATCATCATTGAAAACTTGAAAATAGTTGACATTATTAGGTATTAAAGGACAAGGGATTAATTCAATTCTAAAATTGAGGAAATCATGGTTGGGCATGAGGTTGGCTACAACAAATGCCAACTCATCAGTAACTTGGTTTTCCTCTCTTGGGATGAAAGTGATACTAAAAACATCAAAGGACTCAATCAAATCCCAAACTTTGAATTTATACCTTTTAAGATATGAGAGCTTGCATTGGTATATGCTTCTTACTTGGTTGACCACTAGTTTTGAGTCCCCATAAACTAGTAGTTTTTTACCTTATTCTTTATAATAAATTACAAGCCTAAGATAAGGGATTCATATTTAGTAATATTTTTAGTGCAAGGAAATTAGAGCCTATACAAATCATGGTACTTTATTTTATTAGGGTTGGTTAAGACAACACCAACACCTAATCCAACATTACAATTAGCACCATCAAAATTCAATTTTCACTATCTAGGAACAACATGGGTACTCTTGGGATCACATACCTTATCAGTCTCTAAGATGAAAAACCCTAAGTCTAAGTTAATTATGTTGACCCTCTTTTTTACAACATTTTATTTTTTTATCATGTGTTTCATCCTTGGTTCTCTTTCAGCTTTGATCTGATTAGGAACTCCTTTCCAAAGTATCCACAAATGTGAGCAATCTATGGACATGTAACCATTTAAATCCTTGGTCTATTCCCTACTCAATAAGATTCCATAAACATGAGTTAGGATAAGTTTTTTTCATTACCTACAGGCATGATTTTGATAGAAGCACCTGAGTCTAATAATAAATTATGTAATTTCTTACCAAACATCTTGATAGTGAGTAAGAAAGGAGGAGATTCATCTTTAGCTTTGTGCATAGTCACATTGGCATGATCAGCCCTAGGTGGATTATTGGATTTATTTCATAGAGATTCCATCAGGAGGTCCCTTTACTTTGTAATTTGTGTGAGTTCATACAAAGTGATATTATCCTTTATCTTTTTCATATCCTCAATTATGTTATATCCATTTTTTTTAGAATAACTATGAATATCAACATTGGGTTTAGAAGTACTCCTTTTAAGGGGTTCAATATTATTGCTTGAAGAAGTGTCTGGAGGAGTCACAAAGTTGTTTAGAGGTGTTGAGGTAGTTGAGGGTTGCCTTTAATCTCTATTCCTTAAGGGATAGGTCTTCTTCAATAAATATTTAAAAGCATAGATCTCTTCAAGGATCTCATCAGTTTCATTTTCCTCTTGAATGGGGAAATCAAAAGTATCAGCCATGAAGGCTTGATCAAATGATTTGGATCTAGAAGTACCTACACCACTTTCCTTATTATGGACCACTTTGAATATATCCAAATCTTCTTTGAAAGCCTCAAAGGCTTTCCAAAACTCTATGTAATCAATTTTACCATGCTTGGTTTTGCAATGTACTCTACAATAATCAGGTAATGCAATATCAGTGAGGTTAATGTCCATGGTCTTTTTCTTAGAATATGGGTCATTATTCATATTATTATGAAAACAATCATTCTAAAATAAATTGTTTGGCCTATTATACCTTTGAATTAAAAAAATTGCCTAAACTTTTAGCATTATTTCCAACTTGTTTTTGCAACTGAAGAAAATCAGTGCTCAATTTTTGGACCATCTTTAAGCTAGACTCATTCTCATTTTTAAGAGTTTCATAATTATGTACCTGATTATTATTAGCACTAGTAGTTGGTATAAGATCCTTTTGATCATTTACATGGAATTAATTAGTAGGATGACTCATGAATCCTAAATTTATATTAGGGGTTGCATGACTTAATGATAATTGAGTGAGGTTTGGAAGCTAGTTTAAGGCTAGGATATTCTAGTTGTTATTGGGGAATAAGTTCATCATAGGCATATGTAGGTTGATGTTTAGGATTGATTAATCCATTTTCCCTTGAGGTTAAATTTGATAATTAATGGTCAGTGATTCAAAATAGGCTTGGGCCAATGAAGTTATGTCTAGAATAGATCTCTTCAAGAATACAGAGGTCATGTGATCCACTACATCTTTATAGATCTCTAGAGCTAGAAAATTGTTAGGATTATAAGGGTATATGGTCCTATTAAACATATTTTAAAATATTTAATTAAAGGACCTAATAGGTTCACTATCAGCCCTTTTAATAGTGTTGAATTGATGGTACATAACATAATGATTAACAATCTTACCAAATTGATCTTTAAACACATTGTTGAAATCATCCCACCTAGTGATATAACTATTAGGTAAATTTAAAAACCATTCATAGTTATCATCCTTAAAGTTAAATGGGAATAACCTATATGCCACATCTTCTTTCACTGCATTTAACAATCTTAAGGTAGATTTATGAGACTTTATATGTTCTTCAGTAGTTACTATACCTATTAGACTAAATGTAGGTAGATAATTTTCAAGGTTACGTGGGAGGTCATGTACCACACTTGGTACATTGTTTGAAGACTCTCCTAGAAAACCCATACTTGGATGAAGGTTGAAGGCAAAGCTACCTTAAATGGGTGAAGTTGGAAGATATCTAGATCTCATGTGCCTACCTTTGTCACATCAAGTTATTCTATAGATCTCAAGTTCAAGTAAAGGTTCCCTAGTTTATAAGTGTGATCTTGTTCTAATCTTGGGTAATTCTAGCTTTAATTTTGAATATTTGTGTGAATTATGATGTATCAATTTAATTTATACATAACAAGAGTTAGACCTACACATTAAGCTTATTTTGTAAAGGTTGTATGGAAAACTACAAAGGACATTGATCTTTGACCAAATTATCTCAAAATTGTGTTTAATTGCATGAATATGGTCTATCTTTATAAGTCTAAGAGTAAAGGAACCCAGATCTATGAAATATATGCCAACCTTTGATCAAAATACCTTAGATGCTATGGATATTCAAAGCTTAAACTAAATTTACTAAAAATAAGCATCAAATCCCAAAGAACATCAATCTTTGTCTAAGGAAACACAAAGATGCATCACAAATAGTAAAGATCAATGATATTTATACTTCTAAGCCAAGAATTTACTCAAAAACACAAATATACATTAATCTTAGATCAAATAAACTAAGATCAACAAAGATTCAAAGAATTCAACAAGATTGGCCTTCCTTATAGCACTAGTGAAGCTTCTCCTGTTGATTCTTCTAAATGAACCATAGGTTCTCTTAGTGTTTAAAAAACACTTTTCATTTAGAATTTATAAACTTCAGAGCATGAGTTGCAATTTTTGGCAATATAGTTACATGTTATGAAATTGTAGCAGAGTAATATAAATTGTTCCACAATATTTATATGATTTGGTGGTTGGGAGCCACCTTGTTCCATTCTTTATGAATTATATATAATCTATGTTAATACTTAGTGAATTACATTCCATATTTTAGATACAAACTAATCTAAATGGATATTTAGAATGAATTTAAAACTAGAGTGATATGGTATAAAAAAAGGGGCAAAGAGAAGGGTAGAGAAGAAAAGAGAATGAGTGATTACCAATTTCAGTCTTAAATATCATGAAAAAACATTAATTGCAATTTAGTATGCATTCAAACCAATATACAATGTAAACTAGCCTTAGCTAAAATTGCACTATATATGAGGAAAACTTCAAACGATAATGTAAAGAGTCACAAGTTAGAATGAGGCCAACTTTAAGGATTTACTACTATAATCAAATATCATTTACACATATAAATATAGAGAAAAATGAAATGAATCAAAACCTAAGAGCCTCCAACCAATCTTGTATATGCATAGATTAGAAACCTTGTGATTAGAAAATGCAACCCAGAATTCAAAGAAACTATTCAAATTCAAGATGTAAAACTAGTAATTGAGAGAAAAGATATATTAAAAATTGACATATCAAATGTGTCAAATCCTAAAATAATTCCTTGATTATATTAATTGCTTCAAGTGTATAAAAGTTTCTCAAAAATATCTCTCTTTACAAAGTGGTAATGCTACCCTTTTATAGAAAAACTAATCAGTATACCAATCATCTTTTAAGATATAAATGTATAAATCTAAGGATAAATATCCCTTTTAACCATGCCCTAAAATACACTTGATTTTCTATGTCATACTGACCTAGAGGCTAATATGCTAACAAACTAGCATATGCCTTTATAATGGAATATTTTATTTTAAAATGTTACAAAATTTTACAAAATAGAATATTGTCTAATTTTCTAGTGGGCCCTTTACTTTTTGTTGTTAGAGGATGCTCATGGCTTTAGCATGCTACTCATCAACTAGATCTAGATCAATAACAAGTTTCAGGAAACATTATTCCTCTTAATTTCCAAGTCCTTGAGTTTTCCATCATTTCTGGCCATGGCTTAGTTAATACTCTTAGCTTCAATTATTTTTTCCCCAACATTAAATATCATGCCTAAGATCTTACTTTTATCAGTCCTAAATTTACCTTGGCTCTTTCCTTTGATTTATTGAGTTACCAAAGTATCCCTATGTTTAAATTACTCATCACTTATGATTTCAAGGGTAGTGGGTTGTGCAATATTTACAAGCATAGTCCTAAGAAGTTACTCAATTATTAAAATTAGTTCCTTGTCATCTTCTAGGAGCCTTTTCACATTATTGTTCCATATACTCAAACTTTGAACCTTGTCAACCATAATTCCCAGAATTGTGCTCAAGTGTCCTAAACTAATGGTTTTGAAACCTAGGATATGTTTTCTTGCTTGAATTTTGAGAATCTTGGATATCTTGTCTTTTGAGGCTTGAGATTGGGTGACCAAACTCCTGACCAATGCACTCTACCTCAGCTTCATTTTTTTGAGTGCTTTAAAGATTTCATAAAATGACTCATCAAGCATCTTGGTCATTGTCTTAGGTATTGATAGAACTATCTA
The DNA here is from genome assembly GCA_037957365.1 of Torreya grandis. Classification (NCBI taxonomy): domain Eukaryota; kingdom Viridiplantae; phylum Streptophyta; class Pinopsida; order Cupressales; family Taxaceae; genus Torreya; species Torreya grandis. The sequence continues at coordinate 3,117 of JARHVA010002934.1, read as the reverse complement.
TGTCTCTAGGTTTTATTTTTCCTTTTCTAAATTTAGGATCCTCTACTACATGCCTTGGATCCTAGCCTTAGATTGTGTTAATTTGACCTCAATCAAGCTTTCCACATCCTATTCATGAATAATAGCTTCACCAAGATACTAAACTCCCACATCATTTAATCCTATAAAGGGTTCCACCTTTTGAAAGGTGAATTCCTCTTCTCCCACCATGGTTGTCTTGTTGGTAGCACTTTCCAATCCATCTATTTCTAGGTTAAATTGGATAGTAGTGACTAACTACTTTAATTTTGGGGATTCTAAGACCTCCACACCCAAGCTACTTGATGCTCTTGGGGCATCCATCTTCTTACTTTCTAGTCCTTGGGTGACCAAGATTCTCCTTTCTTCTTTCTCCCTCACCATAGCCCTTATCCATGGCTTCATGTCATATTGTATCTCAACATTAACAACTCTTGTCATAGCCCATGAATGGGAGAGAAAAGGAATATTTTGCAATTTTCCATAAATGAACTAGTTTGGGATAATTGGCCCATGGATGGGGAATTCATCACTGAACAAATTTATCTCACTTGTGGGGTGAGAGATGGTCAATCTTGGCCATTTTTTTTGTCCTACAAGAACCAATGCTAGTTATTCTTTCCTTTTTTTCTTAGGATGGCACAAGGAACATACCTAGAGCAAGATCATCTCCAAGATCTCCTACTTGGACTTGGTCTTCTTCAAGCTATTTCTCCTCCCTATCTGTATCATATGCCTCTATAAGTTCATTTAGATCACCTGCAAGTGTCTAATCTAGTTCCAAGGCAATCATATCAATATATTAAATTGGGGAAGGTGGCATTTTTGGGAGTATTAAAGACGAGGACCCATCCCTAGGTCTCTCTTCCAATCTCACCTCTCCCACTTTCTCTTTTCTTCAACCTTGTTCACCTTGCCCTTACTCAAGTTACCCTTGTAGGTGTTGTTATTTGGTTTAGGGTTGTTCTTGGGGTATCCTAGATGGTCAAGATATCAAGTGATACTATAAATGATAAATTTTATATGCTTCTCCTAATGGCTTGTCATCCTTGGTCAACCTGTGTTTGAGTTTGATGTTGTGCCCTTGGATCTTGGCCAACACCTATTCATAATTCTTGGCCTTAATGTAAATGGTGTCATAAACATTGAGTTAATTTACATACTCATGCTTGAACATCTTATTATCCTTCAAATGCTCACCCACTATGTTCTTTGGATCCCACATTTTGAGTTCATCTAGCTAAAAGCTAAATGAGTCCCTGTATATGGACATGCTTTTCACTTATTTCAAGTCTTTCAATATATTTTTATAAATAATCAAGGGGAAGGGGTGGAGTAGACCCTTCTTCTCCTTACATATTTTATCAACTCTATTAATAGGTTGGGTATTAATTTATTTTTCAAAAAGCTTACTTGGTATATACATAAGTAATCTATAGGGCTGGGACTGGGACATGATCCCCTCAATCTTGATGACTATATAATCAAGGTAATATCATGTGTCCCCCAATCATTTCCACATAATTATTGATGAGTGGATTAAACCTAGGAATGGGAACACCTATGATGGCCTCCACTATGGTTAGGAAGACATAGTCACAAATGAACTGCATATGGTTCTTGTACTTGAAGATATGCAATTTGGAGTAGTGGTGTAAAATAGTAGTTTTGCCATCTGGGGACCAATTCTTAATCCCTAGGAAGTTAATAAAGGAAATTAGGGCATCTAGTAGGTATGAAATCATATAAAACTACTTAGATATATTCTTTTTTATAGCATTGAATTGCTTGGTGAGGAATGCCACTAATCAAATCTCTAATTAGAGGGGTGAGATTTTTTTCCACCATGAAATGCACAAAGGGGACCTAAATTTTATTCATATACATGGTTGAGGAGGCTCCAAAGGATCAATTCAATAGGGTCATTATAACTCTAATGCCCTCCCTAAATTGGACTATTGGGATCTTTCCTTCAAAGTCCTTAAAAATATGGGGGCCTTTGTATGGCTAGGGTCTACGGATAGAGTCTAGGTCATGTTTGCCTATCCATTCCTTAATTTTAGAAAATTTTACATGGGGGAGAGGGAGCTTATAGTTTTTATCAAAGGCTATTGGAAATATATAAGTTATTTTCTTATAATTCCCTTCCTAAATGATCTATTCATTATCAATTCTAGAATCAACAAAGATAGGTGAAAGGATATCTATATAATGTAGTACCTCAGGCTTTGTAGTAGGATGGTGAAGGCCATCCATCTGGAAAATGACCAAGTCATAGTGCCTATGGCTTACCATGGTAATTCTTTGATCCTTTTTTGTGATAGGCTTTAATTCTTCCACCACGAAGAAGAGTTTAGATTACTTCCTAATTCTTGGAGAATTCAGGGCTATAACATCTAATTCTGTGTCCTTAAATATCCAACCCTCATTATCTATCGGCAAGTAGAGTTTTGTCTCCTCCCTCAATTTTTATTTTTGAGCTACTATGGTCTCTATTTTTAAAAACTATTAACCCAAATAGAAAATTATCTTTGTGAAAGATTTTTCATGCTTAAGAACATAATCAACCATTCTTTAGATCAAATTATGACCAAATGGATTCAATTGGGTCACTTTTATATAGGGTTTAAGGTTTTTGAGCTTTAATGGCAGGATATATCTAGACTCTAGATTATACATGCCTTAGATTTGATTTAGAGCTTTACCTTTATACCTTTACATATTTGAGCCCATAAGATCTCATATTTTGTCCTTTTATACTTATGTGATGTCTATGTGGCATTGGTCTGAGCCTTTCATGATATTTTCATAAATGCCTTTTGAGCACTAGCTATTGGCATTTAAAAATGCCTCTTTTATTTTGTTTTGTTCGATCAAAATGCAAGACTAGTGTGAGTCATTGATCTGCAAAGATACATGAATTTTATATTAGTACATGATTAAAGTTGGAATTAGGATTAAATTATTTAGGATAAGGTTTATTTCATGTTTATTAATCATGAAATAAACCTTAGGCTAAGGGATCTATGCCTAAGTTTTTTGATTTATGCATAAGGGGACCTTGGCCTAAATATTCAAAGCTAATGTTTACATCATGTT